>JAJOOR010086780.1:0-17466 GCA_036250505.1 Solanum acaule | reverse complement strand
AATAAAACACTACTAAAAATATATATATATATATATATATATATATATATATATATATAATATTTTTAAATATTCACAGCCCACGGGCTAGCCTCTGAGGCTTGTGGATTGGGCCAAATAAGGCTGGGCTAAAAAGCCTCGTTCCTAAATGGGCCAAAAAAATTAGGCCCAACCCCATTTAATTCAAGGGATGGGTTGGGCCGGCATAGCGGGCCAAACCCATTTTGACAGCTCTAGTTACGAAGTGTTTGGCAAGGTAAAAAATGACTTAAAATAAGTCAGAAACCAAAAGTAGGTCTCCTCCTACTTTTTATTTTTTGACTTAAAAGTCATTTTAGTTTGACTTTTTATTTTTGACTTAAAAACTACTTTTTTAAGCCAATCCAATCCAAACGGAATCTATATATGCATAGAGGCGAAGATATCTTTTTTAATATATTCTAGAAGACAACCCCTAATTAGGGGATTGAGACAGACTTAAGGTAGGAGATATATAGATGTGTGTGATTCGGTAATAAAGCATAAAATATCGATCCATATATTCTTGCAAGTTGTAATTTTGTTCCTTGATTCATGTTCAAGACTATACTAGATATTTTCACCTTTCCACAAATATAGGAGCTTTATCTACATCTCATAGAGTATCAAAACAATATGCCACATGACATTTAATTTTAACTAGGTGTTGTAACTTGTAAATAGATGAATTGAGTTAAATTTGAACGGATCAAATTGAGTCGAAATAATTATGAAGTCAAGACTTAATTTATTTAAAATTTACTTGGATCAAGATGAGTTAAGCAATAAATCAGAACTCAATACATTGAATTTCATTCATTAATGTTTCACCACTTTGTAAAAATATCATAATTATTACGATCAACGTAATATGTTGATTATTCTTTGAACGAAGGACCTAATTTACATAGTACTCCCTTTAGGGTTCTAGTTTATATGCAACTATAGACTTTTAACTTCTTTTCCTTGTCCACATTCACACACTTTGAGAAAACATTTATTTTTAAAAAAATTACTTTACTTGTTTGGATTGGATTACATTTTGATTCGGTATGATCCGATTATTCTGATGAATTATTTTGAGGTCAATTCATTTGGTCAACTCAACAAACGGTCATGATTCAATACGTAAAAAAACTATATGAATTAGGCGGGTTAAAATTGACTTTGTCATCCCTAATTTGATTCGAGAAACAATTAAAAGCTCATACACCTTTATTTGAGTTTGTTTGTGACGTTAACTCAATTTTATTTTTGGTTTTAAAAAAATTGACCCATTCTTTTAATTAAATCAAACAAATTAATACATATTTAAAATATAATTTAACACTGAATGCTTTTCTTTTAAATTGATCGGATCCATGAAAATAACTTTTTTACCTCACAAAAATAAAACTAAAATCTGTGTGAATTCTGCACTTATAAAATCTTAATGTGTATATTGTTATAATGTGTAGTACTCTAGATTCAATCTTAAAAAACAAGGCTATTCACTGATAAAGTTAAAATGAAATGATAGGCAATGTTCTGGGTTCAAAAAGTTGCAAAAGGTTCTGGTGATTTTATTCTATCTATATATATTATAGGTTTAAAAAGGCAAAGTTACTTAGATGCATATATAAATATTACCGGTGGAATAACAATAACATAAAAATATTCAGGCAAAAATATTTTCATACATATATGGGATACCTCATGTCAGAATCTTTAGTAGTCCCTCCGTCCCATTAAGCAAACATATAATAATATAAAGCTCGATAATTATAATTTCGATAATTACATTTTATAATTATAGTTCTATTTACTATGACAATTGCGATTTATGTATTTCTACCAGTTGATATATTGCGTTTGCGAATAAACAAATATGATAAGTATATAGAAATTTCGTATTTATACATTTACTAAAAAGAAAGAGGGACAAGGAATTATTATTTATTTATTAAGCAATTAATATCATCACTGTGGACGTGGCAGAATCTGCTTTACATCCATAACAGCTACTATGATGGACGCGAATCCACCATATCTTATCCCTCTTTCCTTCGCTTTCATCTCCATTACTTGCCACGTCAGCACATACATCCAAATTAGAGTTCCCTTGGGACCACACAAGGATTATTCCCTACAGAAATCATCGCCTCTTTTACGGGTCCCATTCCACGTATTATCTCAGTATCAATTTACTCAATTACCCCCAATATCACTTTAAATAACCAAACTATCTTCAGGATCTTCTTTATAAATTTCATCCCCCTCTCTTCATTACTATCTCGTGTTTTATCTTCTAATTCTCAATTTCACACACTTCTAGAGAGAAATAGAGTGATTCTGTAGTTTTTCTTCTCTTTTGTGGTCTATTTTTGATTTTTTGGAAAATGTTGGGTGTTTTTAGCAGTTCCATTGTTTCTCCGCCCGAAGAGCTCGTCGCCGCCGGTAGCCGAACTCCTTCACCTAAGATCACGTCGGATGCTCTGGTGAACCGGTTTGTTCAAAGAAATTCATCGGCGATTTCTATGCAGATCGGCGATTTTGTCCAACTCGCTTACTCTCACTCCAATGAGTCTGCTGTACTCCCCAGGTACAGCAACTAAGAACTAGAAGAAATGCTGTGACTGATTTATGAACTTAATTTTACCTGCGTTTTAAGTTCAATTTCTAAATTGAAAAGTTGAACAGGAATTGGTGAGGTAGAATTTCAGCTCTGATAAAGTGATCTGAAACGTTGTTTAGCTTGTGAGATATGTGATTGACGGTTCAGATTATTGCACGATTTGATGGATGTGACATCATGGCTTAGGAATATCATGCATGATGCATGAATTTCCTAATTCATCCACTAAATAGAGTTATATTGCTCTGCTTTTCGTTTTGATTATTCGAAAACTTCACTCCAAGTCAAATTAGCAAGGAGTGTCATGAGTCCTGTGACCTTTAATCTGTATATGAGTAATATATTAAAATAAAAATGATAAAGCTAATACGATCTCATACACCGACTATTTTAATTAATTTGAATAATATCACTTTTCCAGAAAAACCGAATACAGTATACTTTTAACAATCCAAACAATTTTTTTTAGCAAAGTGAGTGTCGTCAATTTGAAGTCAAATGGGAAAACTGGTTGTCCTCTTTTGGATGAATCCAACAGATGAGAGAAGCAAAATTGACGGTTATTATTGCACAATAGTGGTATTATTACTATTATTATTAATCCTAAACTTTGTAGGTTGTTCTCGAAGTTCCTTTGGAGCTCATCTAGGTTTTAGATCCATAGACGTAGTCATATGGCACAACGTCAATAATTAACATCGAGGGAAGATTTTTCCAACATCAAGCTCAAAGCTTATAACTTTGGGCCAACTGGTTAAAATTGTAATGGGGAAAACTGACACGTGTGATATAAACCTTGCCCGAATAAGTATGGGTAGATATAATATTTTATAGTACTAATTTATTAGTGATATTAAAAAAATAATTTATCTGTTCAAGAACTTGCTGTTGGACACTGAATCCATCTATAGTTATGCTGCCTTGACAAGAGGCTCTTTTTATTCCTCCAGTTAATTTTGTTTCCCTTTTTTTTTTTTTGGTTTTGTGATTGAGGGTGGGAGGGGTATTTTTCTATTCCTTTACTACCAAAAAAACACTATGAGCTTTGTCGTTATTTCGTCGCTATTTTGTTCATAGCTAACGAAAATCTGTGACTGATTCGTTGCTAAGTAGAATAGCGAAGAATTTTGTTGTTAATTGAAAGGGAAGCCTTTTATCGGTATTTATTATTTTAATCACCCCTGAGTATGAAAAGTTTGCTTATTCCTACCACTTGAAATTAAAGAAGTTTGTATGCAGAGTCGTTTTATTTATCCCTTGATAAGGATCATATTTGAGTTACAACTGTAAACTTGTTTTGATAATAATAGATTCTGTAGCGTAGATTTTGTGTTAAAGTATCGACTTGTAGGATTAACTTGTTGGGGAAATGGCAGGTCATTTGCTGTTAAGGATGACATATTTTGCTTGTTTGAGGGATCACTGGACAACTTAGGGAGTCTGAGGCAACAATATGGCCTTGCTAAGTCTGCAAATGAGGTGATGCTGGTGATTGAAGCATACAAGGCACTTCGTGACAGAGCACCTTACCCTCCAAATCATGTTGTTGGTCACCTTGAAGGCAATTTTGCTTTCATTGTTTTTGACAAGTCTACTTCCACCTTGTTTGTAGCTACCGTAAGTAATTTTTACCTACCCAAATTGCCTTGTTGTTGGAGTGGTTGAATTTCGATCCTTAGTGTCTTACCTATAATATTATATATTGGATTCTTGTAAACAGGATCAAGTTGGTAAGGTACCCCTCTACTGGGGAATCACTGCTGATGGGTATGTGGCCTTTGCCAATGATGCTGATTTGCTTAAAGGTGCTTGTGGCAAGTCACTTGCTTCTTTTCCTCAAGGTAGGTTTGACAAATTACTCTCCCTTTGGTGATCTGGTTTATCTAGTGGGATAACTATTGAAGTAATTATGACCAAATTAACATGTATGTAAATAAATAATTCAGAAAGTGACATTCACTGTCCAACCAGAACACTAACAAATAATTCAACATCTTTTGTTTTCTTTTTCAGGGTGTTTCTACTCTACAACAGTTGGTGGACTGAGAAGCTATGAGAACCCCAAAAACAAGATCACCGCCGTTCCTGCTACTGAGGAAGAAATATGGGGCGCTAAGTTTATGGTAAGTGATGTTTTAATAGCTTATCGACCTATTACTGTGAATAAAACTGTTCAAATAAAAAACCTTATTAGAACTTGATGTGATGACCTTAAAGAGAGACAACCAGACCTGTAAATTCTTCCTAAAAATTTTCAGTCTCCCTCATTCCACGCAATCTGATGCAAATTTTCAACATGATCAATAAGTTGGCATAACGGCAACGTTGACATCACTACCATCCATGGTGGATATATATTGAATTTTTGGCCATAAATTTAGTGTTTATCAAAAAACTAAAAATAATTTTAAAGTATTGAATTATTTCACAGTATGCTGAGGACAACCACATTTGATATTGAATGGACTTATTCGTCAACGATCATCTCTAATTTAAAGCAAGTGTCTGTATCACGTTAATGAATTTCCATCTCTCACTCAATGCACCTGCCTATTGAGTGGCTTAGTTTTGTCAAATAAAACACAAACCTTCAGGAAGTGGACCCTTATGTGATGCAACTTGATAAGATAAAAACTTTTACTATATCTTTTTACTTGAGAAATATCAGAGCAAGTAAATTCAGATTGAGACATTTAACATCAATTATAGTACTAGCTTTTTTACTGGTCCCAACTTGTAACATCTACCTATCCGTGAATAAAGTTGTTCATCTTTCTTTGCTATATACGCCCGCCCTAGCATGTAGTGGTTGTATATGAATACAATTCAACTTAGTGGTAGATATTCACATAGAACCACATATGAAATCGATGGTGACAGATAGCGTATCTTGATTTGAACTATGCATATAAAACGTCAAATTTTTTCATCCAAAATGCATATATTTGTACGTATTTACATTAAATCGTCCCACGCATGATCATTTCCGAACTACATGTTCTTGTATTCACTGGTGCTGATGTCGGGCCTACTGATGAAATTTCAGGTGGAAGGTTCAGCTGTTGTTGCAGCCACTGAATAGAAGATTTCGGTTTTCCTCTTTGAGCTCTGAGGGAAAAACAAGGCCGTGAGTATTAGTGGGGGAGCCATGTAAATAAAGTGAACGACTACTGTTTTCTCTTCCTAGTAATTCTGAAGTTCTACTTTTGTGCTGCTTAGGGTAGAGTTAGGTTGAAAGTATGATGTTTGGTTTCTGCTAAGGTATTTTAACTACTAAAATCAATGTACACCTTTCTTTCAGCTCAATAATGTTTGTAATAGTATGTAAATGAACAATGAAGAACCTGTTCATGCAATTTCTTTCTTTACTCACCCTTGATTGCAATTTCCAACAAATTCGAAAATGTGCAATTAAATTAAAATTTCTTACCCAAAATAACCAACTATTATATATATTACAAAAAAATGGCCATTCGGTCTTTACTATTACACGCAAAGGGCAGACAAGCAGCTCCTTGTTTTATTGTTAAATTGGCAATTCATGAATATCTTCAACCTATTCATATCTAAAGAAGTCTCTACAAGTGTACTCCCTTTTGATTCATGTTACCTACTTCTATACTCTAATAGTAGTACAATCTATAAACTTCTATTATTATATAACTAATCATCTTTTCTTACAAGTTTTTTTTAAAGATCTTAGAATTCATTTTGTTTCGAATTTCAAATTTCGACGTGTCGCCGGTACGATTCGTTTTGAGTAAATAATATATCAAAATTTAAAATATTGAGAGGAACTCATATCTAGATTTGGGACTGTCTTAGAGGAGATTTGAGTTGGTTGGAACTGGAAAAAAAATTGATTTGAAATGTATAAATAATGTATATACATCTCCTATATATAGTTAGTTATACATCATCTATATATAAGTATACACTATTTATATATATATATGTGTATATATAGTCTTGGGTGCAGCTGGTAAAGACGTCGGTTTAACAACAAAATTAAGTACCCAATATCACACAATTTTTATTAGGAGAATAATTTTATGTGGTTTAAATTTGAGTGAGTAGTGTATGGTGATAGAATAATAACAATAACAATTGTGTTTGCTAGCTCATTTCAGTCATCAAGATAGTTATATTTTTATATTTTTTGTATATTTTAATTTATGTATGTATGAAACTAAAAATTGAAACACGCGAACTATAATAACCAGTCCAGTCGTTATGGGCGGTTAGTGCCATAGTACTTACTTTAGTTAGAGTTGTGAGTTTAGCTTATAAGAACTCAAAAATAGCATCTCATGTTTAATCTTGATGAGGCACTTACTCTGTTTTCCCCTACTTAAGGGGGCCTTCGCTGCAGCGATGTGAGTTTTGTTGTAGTAGATCAGCGTAGCGGACATGGACTCGTCGTAGTAAGGTACTTGGCCTTGCCACAACGAGACAGTTTTCGTCGCTATAGCAAAGGGGTGATCGCTGCAGCGGATTATGATAATTTAAGTTAGTTTATTTTAAGGGGAACTTTCGCATATAGCCACTCAAAAATAGCTTAATTACGCTCCATAGCTATAGTTTGTTAATTACGATACGTAACTACAGGTTATAGGGAGGAGAGTGGCGAACGAGATTGGGAGAGAGGGCTGATGTGAATTGTATATGTATATCGGTTAGATAATTGTATATATGTAACTGGTATACATATGTATTTGTATATCTGGCGAACTTGATTGGGAGAGGGAGGAGAGAGGGCAATAATTTGTATAATTCGCTGGTACTTTGTATAATTGAGTAATATAAAGTTTGAAATTATACAAATATAATAAAACTCGAAATAACGAATTGATACAAACATAAACATATGAACTTTAAATAGTTATACAAATTATATTATACAAATTACATTATATAAATTATATTATACAAAATCTGAAAATTACACGTTTATCCAAACTTGAAAAAGTTATATACAAAAAGATTGAATGTATATGGTGATAAAACTGAAAAAACAAAGGAAATCATTGTCATATACAAATACAAATTATCGTATACAAGTACAAATCAAATGAAGAATTATACAAACGTGACGAATTATACAAACTCGAAGTCATTACACGTAATTAATGATTAATATTAGTCGCGAGTGGTAATTATAACGCTCAAGCAGTCATTGACCATTTTAAAAATCTTTTCGCTCGCAATGATGATACCAACAATAGTCTCCTGAACCACTTAAACAGATTGGTCACAGAGGATGATAATGAATTGTTAGAGGCTATCCCGACTGAGGATGAGGTTAGAAATGCTATATTTTCCATGGATCCAAATAGTTGTGCTGGATACAATGGTCTATTTTTCCAGTCTACTTGGGATATTATTAAGTATGATATGCTAGACTATGTGAGTTCCTTTTTCACAGGTGCCAATCTATCCAGGTTCTTAATTTACTCACACATGTCTAGTCTTGATTCCAAAAGTGAAAGCACCAAACGATCTTTCTCAATTCAGACCTATTAGTCTGAGTAATTTCACCAACAAGATTATTCTGTCTAAGATTATGACTCTGAGAATTGCTCATATCCTTCCTAGGATAATATCTGAGAATCAATCAGGTTTTATCAAAGGAAGGTTAATTACTGAGAATATCTTACTTGCTCAAGAAATAGTTCATGGCATTTTAAAGGTGACGAGGAAAAGGGTAACATGATTTTGAAACTTGATATGTCAAAGGCTTATGATAGAGTATCTTGGACCTATGTATATCTTGATATGTCAAAGAACCTATGTATAATCAGATTTGGGGAAAAGAAATTCCATTTAAAGTTTCGTTCTTTATGTGGAGTGGAGAGTTCTGAAAAGAAAACTTCCCATTGATAGTATTATCAAAAGTTTTGGTATTCAAATGGACACGAGGTGCTCCTGTTGTAGGGATACTCAACTAGAGACTCTTGATCACTACTAGTGATTTGGCCATTAAAGTGTGGAACTAGATTACTCATAATGCCAATATTGTGCAGGGGGTTCTTGATTATTGGTGGCAAACAAACGCTAGGAATGAAGTACACAAGATGCTCCTACACGTAACACAATTTTTTACCTTGTGGGAAATCTGAAAAACAAGGAATGCCAAGAGGTAAAAATATCTCTCTGTTCAGAATATATAATTAACCAAATTTTATTTAATGTGCAGGTGGCTATTTCCAGCAAGATGGACAGTAAATGGGCTGAAAATTATATATAAACCAAGAATCACTAGCATCGTGGTCTATTGGACAAGACCTCAAGGAAATATAATTGATCATCTGGACAAAGCAGATTGGCTGGAATAGGAGGAATCGTTAGGGAAAAAAATGGAAAGATGGTCATGGCTTTTGCTAAATCTACCCAATTTTCTACTAACAACTCTTGTGAATTGCAGGCAGCTTTACATGGGATTGAATGGTGCCATGACAACTCAAAATCTCACATAATTTTGGAGATGGATAGTCAAATAGCAGTGAAAGAAGACATGCCCGACTCAACTGTAAGACCAATGAGAATATATGGACAGACTCAATCTTGCTTCATTTAGGTTCAAAAAAGAAAAACACACCTTGAATGATAGTAAGGGAAGGCATAATCCTATTTTGTTGATAGAAAATGTCTTTACTTTCTTTGAGTAGATTTCCTTTTTTGGTGTTATTTGGGATGAGGTTTAGGCGATATGTCCCCCTCTCTCTCTCTCTTGTAAGTGATCTTAGTAATAAAAAATAAAGTGGTAATTATAGCAAATTATAGCTATGATGATTAATTAAGTAGTATAAATTTGTTTAACCACGTAATTTTTAATTCTTTTCCTTGTAACCAAGAAAACATGATTCACATGTCTATGTAAGGTCTAAGGCTATTTTTGGTTTTCCAATATAAGTCTTCTCTGTCAATACTATCATCTAATGATCAACTAACATCCTAAAACTGAATGGGGTAGTCTAAATGGTGAATTATGGCTTAGAATCACTGAATTATGAATATGATAGGAAACATATAGGTTGATGTAATTAGCCTGCATTTTGATTCTATGTTGTTTAGTACACGCTTTTAGGAGGGAATTGATGGTCTAAGAAAAAACAATTTAATGGCTACTTTTTCAAAATATTTAAATATATATTGAATATTAAATGGTGCTATGTATAAGATTCCTTTTTCACGTCTTATAGAAGCATATTATTATTTTTTCATATTTTAAAAGAAACTATATTTTGTAGAAATTTTGTGCTCCTTTCAAATATATTAAATACAAAATTCTTCTTAAATTTGTTGTTATTATCCGATGCTTAGCAACCTGTCAATCGAGTCACAATGAAATTTTTTCAGAATTAATTGAGATAAATCAATTTGATATAATTATATAAAATATTGATAAATTTGTTTAGCGACATTGAATGTAGACATTGCAGACATGCAAGGCTAATTTGATCAATTTTGAATTTAGATGCTTAGAACATTGTCATATCACCATCCACACTCCCTGGACAATGTTGTCCCTTTAATTTATACTAAGATATATTAATTAAATATTAATATAATGTTTTTTTATGTTACCCAAAAAAAAAAGATAGAAAAAGTGTATGTGGGGTTTTTTAATTGTACCTACAACCTAGTACATGTGTGGAACATCCACAGTGTGTGGTGGAGAATTATGAGATTTACAAAATCCCTTAAAATTTCCTCAAAATTCAGGTTCTTGATCCATATCACAAGGCAAACAAAGCACAATTTTTTTGTAAGTTCAAGACTAAATTTGTGCGAACAAATTTTATTTAGATCGGACAACAATTGATACAATTTAGAACTATTAATTGAAATCCTGAACTAAAAACATAACAAATTGATATAACCACCTAATCTTAACTTCTAATGGATGATCTTAATGCAACATGACTTGCATCAACGTTGGTCCCATCAGAGAAACTGTGGATGGAGCTACCAAAAGAATACCATTTCGTTTAAGCAATTCAAATACTCTATTCTTGATTTCTTTTGACCTATTTTCCTTCATCTTAGTAGCTCAAGAGGATGGAAAATGTGTTTTTTTCTGATGAGGATCAAACGGCTTTAGTGTTGTTGTGTGTGTTTCTTGCCTAGAATTGCACCCTATTATAGGAAAAATTTAGATTATCTAAATTTGTGAATAGTTGAATTAGCGAACTCTCAGTTGTCAATACCAATTATTTTTACATGAAACTAAATTAGGGTGTATTAAATACCAAGTTAGATAGTATTATCTTTAAATATGTGTAGTTTTTGACTTTGACCTTATCTTGATCAATTTTTTTGGGTCAAACATTTCTAATTAGGAGAAAATTTTAGTATGATTTAAATCTAGGTAAGTAGTATGCACAAAATATGGTCATAAAATAATAACAAAACTTATTTCAGTCATGAAGAAAGTTATTTTTGTTTGTATATTTAAATTTATCTATGCTAGAAATTAGAGATTGAAACAAATGAATATTTCAAATATTAACTAAAATTTTGAAATACTAATTTCGACAAATTTAAATATGCATAAGAATTATCAAATTAATGGCTAGTTTCTCAAAAAATAAAAATATTTAATGAATATAAAATGGTGTGATTATAGCTTTTCCTCTGCATGTAGAAGTGCATTATTAATTATACTCTCCTATTTTAAAAGAAACTATATTAAATAGAAATTTTATGCTGCTTTCAAACACATTAAATACAAAATCCTTCTTATTGTCTACTTGGCAACTTGTCACTTGACTCACATTGAAATCTTTTCTAAAGTAATTTTGAGATAAATCAATTTGATATAATTATACAAAATACTGGCAAAAACTATGTGTTACACATAGTGGCGAAACAAAAAGAAAAAATATTATTAATTTTAAGAAAATTATGAAAGTAGACGAGGAATATGCAACATTGTCTTATTAATTTTTTATAAAATAAAATTTTACATTTAACTCTGATTATTCCTCCGTTTCTCATAACTAAGTTAAATATTAATCATTTTGAGATTCATATTTAAATTTATCTCTTTCTAGCTAACTTCTAAATGTAAAACCAAAGAAGAAAAAAGAAGGACAATTCATTGAATTTATGCTATATATTTTAGTTTTAACAGTTAAAAGGTCACAATATTTCTTTGATGTTTTCTTTCGTGACATTGAATACAAACATAGTAGAATCTACTTATGCAAACATTAGGATTATAAGGGTTCCTCATGTCATCAGGAATACCATTTCGTTTCAACAATTCAAACATCCTATTCTTGATTTCTTTTGCTCTATTTTCCTTCATCTTATAAGTAGCTCAAGAGGAGGAGAAATGTTTTTTTTTTCTGATGAGGATCAAATGATTTTATAGTTGTTGTGTGTGTTTATTGCCTAGAATTGAGTCCTATTTATAGGAAAACTTTAGATTATCTAAATTTGTGAATAGATGAAATTAGTGAATTCTTAGTTGTCAATATCAACTATTTTGGCAAGAAACTAAATGAGGGTGTATTAGATACCAAGTTAGATCTTATAAAAAAAATAAAAAATACCAAGTTAGATATTATCATCTTTAAATTTATGTTGTTTTAAGCTTTGACCTTATCTTGACCAATTTTTTTGGTCAAACATTTCTAATTAGGAGAATAACTTAGTATGATTTAAATCTGGGTATAAGTAGTATCCACAAAATATGATCATAAAATAATAATAACCATTGTGTCTGCTTGCTCATTTCACTCATGGAGAAAGTTATTTTTTTTTTTGTATATTTAAAATATGTATGCATGAAATTAGAAATTGAAACAAGCCAACATTTGAAATATTAACTGAAAATTTTGAAATATCAATTTCGAAAAATTTAAATATGCATCAGAAATATCAATTTAATGGCTAGATTTTCAAAAAATTAAAATATTTATTGAATATTAAATGGTGATATGTGTATGATTATAGCTTTTTCACTACTTATAGAAAAACATTATTAATTATATTCTCCTATTTTAAAAGAAACTATATTTAGTAGAAATTTTATGTTCCTTTCAAATACATTAATCTTAAATGTGTTATTATTTTCTACTTAGCAACCTGTCACTCGACTCACATTGAAATTTTTTCTAAATTAATTTTCAGATAAATCAATTTGATATAATTATACAATACACTGAAAAAAACTGTGTTTACACATAGTGGGGAAACAAAAAGAAAAATATTATTAATTTTAAGAAAATTGTTTAAGAAGAAGAGGAATTTGTTGCATATTGTCATATTAAGTTTTTATTATATGATATTTTACATTTAACACTGATGAGATTTACTCCATTTTTGATAACCAAGTTAAATTTTAATCATTTTAAAGTTTATATATATATTTATCTTGTCACGCCCCGAAGCTACCCTCAAGATGCGGACACGGACCTAGGATCACAAGTGACCCCAAGCTAACCCTGCTAGCATATCATAAGCATACTTAAATAAACTGAAGTAAAGAAATATTGTGCGAAAGTTAAATCATGAGATAATATGAATTGATGGGGAATACCCATATACTAAATCTAAATATATGAAACTGAGAGTTTAACAACAAAAGAAAAGTCAAACTCAAATACTAAAGTTGAAACTAACTATGTCTAACATAAAGCCTCTACTGACTAGAAATGCTAGGACATGCCCCAGCTAGATCTAGCAAAACTGAAACTAAAGCTAAAAGCAAGAAAGATAATCATGTCACTCGTCCTCGAAGAATGAGGACTCACCACTGATGGTGTTGAACTGAAGATCGGAAACCGATCTAAGCGTGATCTAGAAGCTGAGAACCTGAACCTACATCACGAGAAGATGTAGTGCAGAGTATGCATCAGTACTTGAAAGGTATTGAGCATGCAGGATAGAATAAAGTTGAATAATAATATAACTGAACAAAGCAATAAAGCAATGATATAATCTGAACATGATAGAAATGCTGAGTATACTGAACATGAACTAACTGAATGTAATTACCAAATTTATAACATGCAGAGACTGAATACTGAACTCATAACATGGTCAATGCAATAGAGTCTGACTGAACTGTGGAAGCTCCTAATAACCGACATAAAACCACATGAGCTAAATGTGGAGTCCGATGTATACGCCCCATGAGAGGACCCAATATACCCTGCCAAAGGTATAGAGGCATGACTGGCGTGATCACTAAAATGATGCCCACAGAGGGGACTTACAACCTATGGGGCGCGTAGTTCTGGAACTTGCGAGTGGCTGACCCTAGTCCACTCAGTATTAAGTCTACTCCTAACTGATTATGTAATTTAGTAATTTATAACTGAAATGATGTATATTCTGGATAGCTCAAATACTGACATGCTAACTGAAAATGTGACATTAATGTACTGATAATGAAACATTTATAACTGGAGCATGTATAATTGAATAATCACACTTAGCATGTGCAATTCATGAACTAAAAGAACTACATAACTAGGGTTCTGAAATTATGAAGGAATCTATACTAAAACATGCTAAAATTCATGATAAACTGATTAGGAATAGTAAAGTAACTAATTCATGATAATCTACTTAAATTCTAAAAACCCTAGGTCTAGTTGATAATAACGAAATCAAGAATCTGACTGAAATCTAGAGACCCAATGGGCGAAAGAAATCTTTCGATTTTGAGGCTGAAACTGATAGAACCTTGTTGCGTTCTTGAACTAGGGTTCTTGACTTCTTTCTCCTTTTACGTTCTAATTTTTCTAAGTTTTGATGAATGATCTGACTTAGGTAAGTTCTAGTTTGTTTACTAGGCTAAAACTGACCAAAACTACTTAGTTTAGGGGTTAAACGACGTAGTTTAGGTGTCCAACGCATAGGGGAAAAGACCAAACGACATCTGACTTAAAATATGTTGAAGCCACCTACGGACGGACCGATTGTCCGTCAACTGATCCACGATCCGTCCTATCAGGCCGTCGATCGACTTTAGAGACCAGGTTTTGAGGGGTCCTGAGGGTCTTGACCTACGGACTGATCGACGATCCGCCGACTGATCCACGATCCATCCTGTCCGACCGTGGGTCATGCGTTAGAATGGTTTTTGTCTGAGTTTCTGGGGAGGGTTGCAGATGTGAACCACATACCACCAGCACGGGCCGTGGGTCACCTTACGATCCGTGGGTGGCAACTATGGGTTGCACCTGCAACTTCTGAAAATCTGCATTAAGGTCTGTTTTCGAATACGGGGTGTTACATATCCGATTCGTTCTAGCTAATTTCTAAATATATAACTAGAGAATAAAATAGACGACAAATTCATTGAGTTTATGTCATATATTTTAGTGTTACCGGTTAAAAGGTTACATTATAAACATTATTAGTAAATTTTCTTTCTCCGAATCATTTTTTAATGTAAGTCATTCAAGTTTCTCTATCGAGAAAAGAAAAAGTCTTGAATTTTAAGTAAAGTTATTTAATTCACAAAATTTCATCTCGATCATTGTGTATGTATAATTAGTCTATTGTTAAGAAAGGTTGCAACACATTGGTCTAGTTAAGTCACATGGTGTCAGCTATACTATTTGGTAGGTCTAGTAACCCATGGATTTGGCTTCTAGAGGACCCAATTTTTTTTCTGAAAAATCTTGATGAGGATCTCCGTAATGAGTTGGGGAATCATCACGTATACTCACATCATTTTTAACTCATATTTTCGCATTTATATGCCATTTTTTTTAAATTCCTCAATTTTCGTGTGTATTAGCCCATGGATTTGGCTCCTCAGAGCACCCAAAAAAAATTTTAAAAAAAACTTTATGAGGACATACGTAATGAGTTGGGGAACCATCATATATACTCACACCATTTTTAATGCATATTTTTGCATTTATAGGCCATTATTTAGGAATTACCCAAATTCCTCTATTTTTCGTGTGTTAGTCTATGGATCTAGCTCCTCGGAGAACTCAATTTTATTTTTTTTGAAAAAAATTTATGAGGATCTCCGTAATGGGTGGGATAACCATCACGTATACTCACATCATTTTATTATTGTATATTTTCACATTTACAGGCCATTTTTGGGGAACTACCAAAAATTTCTAAGTTTTTTTTGTGTATTAGCCCATTCATCTAGCTCCCCGGAGCACCCTAGATTTTTTTATGAAAAAACTTTATGAGGACCTCTGTAATGAGTTGATGAACCATCACGTAACTCACACCATTTTTAAAGCATATTTTTGTATTTACATTCCATTATTTAGGAATTACCTAAATTCTTCAATTTTTCGTATGTATTAGCCTATGAATTTGGCTCCTCGAATTACCCAAAAAAAATTCTGAAAAAACTATGTGAACAACTCCGTAATGAGTTAGGGAACCATCACATATGCTCACACCATTTTTAATGCATATTTTCGCATTTACATGCCACTTTTTTGGAATTATCCATATTGTTCAGTTTTTCGTGTGTATTAACCCGTGGATCTGGCTCCCAGAGCACGCAAAAAAAAATTCTGAAAAAACTTTTTGAGGACCTCCATGATGAGTTGGGGAACCATTATGTATATTCACACCATTTTTAACACATATTTTCACATTTACAAGTCATTTTTAGGAATTACCCAAATTCCTACATTTTTCGTGTGTATTAGCTCATGGATATGGCTCTCCGAATCACCCAAAAAAAAATTCTGGAATTTTTTTATGAGGACCTCCGTAATGAGTTAGGGAACCATCAGGTATACTCAGACCATTTTTTAACGTATATTTTTGCATTTACTGGCCAATTTTTTAGGTATTACCTAAATTTCTCGATTTTTGTGTGTATTAGCTCATGTATCTAGCTCCCCGAAGCATCCAAAAAAAAAATTCTGAAAAAACTTTATAAGGACCTCCCTAATGTTGGGGAACCATCATGTATACTCACACTATTTTTTAACACATATTTTTGTATTAAATGCCATTTTTTAGGAATTACCCAAATTTCTCAGTTTTCATGTGTATTAGCTAGCCCATGGATCTGGCTCTCCGGAGCACCCAATTATTTTTTTTGAAAAAAGTTTTATGAGGACCTTCGTAATGAGTTGGGGAACCATCTCGTATACTCACACTATCTTTTTTATAACGTATACTTGTATTTATATGACATTTTTTAGGAGTTACCCAAATTACTCAATTTTTTTTGTGTATTAGGCCATGGATCATCACAAGAATAATTTTCCAAATACTATTAGCATCATATATATTTCATGAAAGTCCTACAACTTCTAAACAATTTGTGATTTAACACCTTAAATAAAATTATAGAACAAATTAAACGAGTGCTTATATTACTATATATAATAAACGCGAATAGAGAGGACCTTGGGGTCGACCCGTGTTCCTTTTTCCTTGTGGACAAAAAATTACTATACAGGCAGGAGGTCAACCTGTAAAAAAAGAGTGGGACCCATATTTTACTATTGAAGGATTATTTGGTAATTTTTTATGATGAATTCGTTTTGTTTGTTTCTTTTAAATTTCTTTTACTATACTAAATAATTGTATAAAATATTATAAATCACGATAATTAATTACTTAAATATTTAAAAGATATAAATAAAAATATATATAATAAACGCGAATAGAGAGGACCTTGGGGTCGACACGTGTTCCTTTTTCCTTGTGGACAAAAAATTACTATATAGGCAGGAGGTCAACCTGTAAAAAAAAAGTGGGACCCATATTTTACTATTGAAGGATTATTTGGTAATTTTTTATGATGAATTCGTTTTGTCTGTTTCTTTTAAATTTCTTTTACTATACTAAATAATTGTATAAAATATTATAAATCA
>JAJOOR010086779.1:0-34227 GCA_036250505.1 Solanum acaule | reverse complement strand
CTATTGTTGTATGCAAATTCAATCAAAGGAAGATGATCATCCCAACTACCTTTCAACTCCAATACACAAGCTCTAAGCATATCCTCCAAGGTTTGAATTGTTCTTTCGGCTTGGCCATCCGTTTGAGGGTGGAAGGCCGTGGTAAGCTTTACCTTTGTACCAAGACTCCTTTGGAATGACTTCCGAAAGTGAGAAGTGAATTGGGCACCACGATCCGAGATGATAGACAAAGGAATCCTATGCAACCTTACCAATTCGTGAATGTACAACTTGGCATACTCTTCAGCCCCGTAAGTAGTTTTAACCGATAGGAAATGAGCCGACTTTGTCATCCGATCAACCACCACCCAAACCGAATCAAAGCCTCTTCTAGCCTTGGGTAAGCCCACTACAAAATCCATGTTTATGGATGATTTCATGATGTTTAGATGTACCTTAGAGTGTTGGAATCAACTAGAAAACATAGGTACATCGCTTAAGAACAAGTACGAAAAGATGGGGAAAAATTAGGTGCACAGGCGTCCTTGGCGCCCTAAGAGGCATGGAGCGCCTGGCCCCAAACTTTAGAGAACATGTTGGGGCGCACTGGCTGGAGCGGCACCCCAAGGCCAAAACATCAGACACTGCTTTGGGATGCACTATCTGGCGCGGCACCCCACCCTCTTTACCCAGAAAATTCTGACTTTTCTCCTTCATTTTTCATCTGTAAACCATCCAATCTTCCCTAATTCTTTCCCCAAACACTTCTGGTCATTAGTACTCTCAACGTACAACAGATCTAACTTGAAAATCCATCCGGAAACATGAATCAAATCAACAAGAAACTTCAACAACACAACCAATCAAGAACTTAACGATGTCCTTCAAGAACTTCGCTTTTTTTTACATGTAAACAACCCAAAATCGCTGAATTGAAACAAGTTGGTGTGTGGGTGAACTAACCCATCACTAAAAGATCTCACATACCTTGTAGGTATCACCCCCGATGAATTCCACTCGAACCGCTTGGATGATCTTGGCGAATTCTTGACTTTTTCTCCCTTTCTTTCTTCCTTTCTCTCTTCTCCAAGCCCTAAGTGTATTCTAATTTTTCCAAAACTGAATTAAGTTCTGTTTTTACCCAAATAAACCCCTAAAAATGAATTAGGAAATTAATTAGAGAAAAGAGTAGTTTTCCCTTCCTTAAATCCGAATTTGGACTTTCCTCAATCCAACAACCCAACTTCCGAAAGGCATAACTCACTCATACGATATCGAAATCGCGCAAACTCAGTGGAGTTGGAAAGATCTTCCCGATGGATTTCCAACCATATCAAGAAATACTCCTAACTCATCCTGAGCTAAGTGTTATGGTCGTTTGAAAATGACTAAAACTCACTTTTTTGACTTAGATAAATTTTCCAGATTTTTCTTATTCTTTCCAAAAATAAGTATTTTCAGATTTTAAACTATTTCTAGTCGTTTCTAGGTGGGAGATGTTACACTAACGGGCCATCTTGTTGGTCCGTGGTCTATGGCTTTGGCATTGTTTTTGTGGCCTTGACCTACGGAGGCCATCCACGAGGCGTCGATGAACCAACTAGTCGTGAACCCCATCCGTAGGTTACCCTAAATTTTCAGCTTTTTGTGATCTTAGGGTCTTGGGGGTTAGGCTTTAGGGTTCTCCTCAAGGACCCTTAGGGTGGCCCTTGGGGAGTCATAACTTAACGATTAACCCCTAAATACCTCAACCATAGATTGGAACAACATTAAACACCCTCAATCCTCACAACAACTCCAAAACACACTAGTTAGGCTCTAGGTTTCACTTATTCGTTTTACGAGTCGTTACATTATCCCCCACTTAGAAACATTCATCCTCGAATGAAACTTTAAAACACATTAAGGGATTAACGACTCAAGACTAGCAGCCCCTCATGCATGCAACATTATAAACAATGCACAAAACTAGGAAGAAACCTCAACTACACATCAATAGCTCAATGCAATACAAAAAGGTAGAACTACATCTGCAAACTCATTATGCAACATAACTTCAAGATATCTCATTACATTGGAGCATTAACTTCTCCAAATCATATCATGCTCATCACAACATCATTAAGCACAATATTCAATTTCTTCATAAAACACATTTAGGCATGTTCAACAATTAACCTCATGAAGCACATAGACAACTCATACCAAATGCATATTAACATGAGGGACATAAATTATGAAAACTCATTTTCTCATATAAACAAGGATTCAAATAGAGAATGCATAACATAAGGAGACCATGGAAACAGATAATCACACATGAGTCCAAAACATGAAACAAGTTACAAGGAACTCTTGGTCTCAAGCTTGAATAAGAATAGAAGGAAAGAGATAAGGATATCAAATTCTCAACAACCTCACTATTCAACATACTATCCCCCACTTAGGATTAAACCCAACTAAGGCTAACCTGAAAACAACATAGGAACCTCAATACAAAATTCACAACCTTAAGGAACTATCATCATACCGGTGCTATTTCAACTAGGAAGGTCCTCATTAAGCAACTTTTTTTCACAAACAACCTTACCAACACCACTCAACATCTCATATGAGTCTACCACACTGGGTCTAAACTCCTCAAGCTCACTACACCTCTTAAGGTGAGAATATCAAGATAACCTAACTAATGAACATTAAGGCCACTCAATGACCTTACCATCTAAGCACATTATCTCCATGTAGGAGTAAGCCTATACAATCTCTTTACAACATCACTTCTTTCAATGCTAAGGTCGGACCAAAACATCATTAAACCTTCACACTCGTCACACAATATTATTAAAAACCAAGGTGAATTACACATATACATTCTTTTAAGGAGTCTACTCACTCAACAGATCAAAAAATTTCTAAAACACCACATTACATCAACTCTTTCAACATACCTCAAAACTCATCAAAAGTAAGTCGGGCTACCATAGAATAAACATAACCATAAAGCAAACCATTCATACTAAAGACAACATCACAATCTAGCACCTCAAATCTAACAAGTCACATATCCACAATTGACATCATCACTCACCTCTTTCTCCCTCAATCCTTGTAGCATTAGCCCTTAGAGTAGTCACATCCTCAAGACCATCGGATAAGGAATAAAAGAGAGATCTTATGGAGTTAAGCTCTATGGAATGACTTGAAGAATGAAGAAAGAAGTGTAACTTCCTAACGTCATATCACCTCACGCTCATAGATGTGTCGCGACTCACATCGATGAACAAAACTCTACTAGACGTGGATTGTGAGACATCGACACTAAAGACCATTCCCAAAACTTTGTTCTCTGATACCATGTTTCTCATGTCCCAAGTCTACACGCCGGAAGCGACACGGCGTACTCAACCCCTAAGGGGTCTTATACAAGCCTCATAGCATATTCATTGCATAAGATACTTAGAAATAGTGTGGAATCTAAAACTTTTCTTTTACAAATCCAACAATCGAAAACATTAAAAGCAAGGGGAAGTCTATCGTCTCACATGGCCATCTAATCAACATACTTGAAACAAAATAGGGTCACAGCCCTTTACAATCAAAATCTTAACAATAGTCTATTACAATAAAAAGAAAAGAACATCTAAACACTTGTCCTCGATCTATGAGGACATACCACTTAGCCTTGGGGAACTCAAGTCCAAGCTTCACTTGGGAAAACCACTCAATTGATGGAACTTTTACTTGTAGTAAACATAGATGAAGAATGGGGTTAGCACAATTTAGTAATAAGTATGATAGCCATGCAAAAACATACTTGAAATGGACATTTTGTTTGAAAGTCATGATATATGCCTTTTTGATAAAACTTGATGAACATAAGCACAAAAGGCATAATATTCAACCACAACCAACATACAAGTCATTTATCTACATTGAAACATAATCACATATAAACCATTACCTTCACATTGGAGCCTTCACCTCAAGGAACCCTCAAGCTATACTTTGTGCAGTGTATCGATAGTGTCCCATACCACCATCCACACCAAAGTACCACCTCAAGGTCACCAAAAGTGAACTTACCATTCAACATTTCCATCTTTATACCATTCACATGCATAAGAGACATAAACATTACATAAGCCATATCAACACATAAAGACCATCACCTAGGGTAACTCTAAGTCATACTTGTGCAATGTTCAAGTAGCATCCCATATTACTACTCACACTAAGTACTCCATGAAGTTACCATATGCAACGTACATTCATAATCATTAAGTCATGACAACGAAGTAACTCATAATACAATCCAAGTATAGCATGCATATTTTCATTTAACCATATAAAAGTCAACATTCTTCATTAACTTCATTTCATTAGGAGCACGTTAATTCATTAGACATTTAGCCAACATTCTCATAACGTCATCATAAGAGCACATTCATTGCACTCAACATTATAAAGGAACACACCACAAACTCCCTCAAAGCCTACTTGTGCAATGCATAGATGGAGTCCCATACCACCACCGACAGTAAGTAGTGCATTCTTAAGAAGCCATAGTTCATTACATTCTTTGTGGGGGTAAGCTTTAACCAACATAGACCGTGTGAGCAATTCAGGGAATTCCAGTGTAACCCTCACCGGATAAAGGGATTCCTACTTGCCTAAGGTAGGACCATTGTTTTATAGCTTAAGTGGATCCAATAGCTAGACCTATGTGGGCACATAATTATGGGATAGGGAGATTGCAACTAGATATCCGCCTAAACTCACGGATGAGTATCCATATCATGAGGTTGCTACTAAATATCCCGCCTCAACTCACGTATGAGCATCCACCCCAATTCATATCCACTCGGTGCTCAGCATTATTCCCCACAAAGTACATTACATTCATTATTATGGGATAATAGATTGTTGCTAGATACCCCACCTCAACTCATGGATGAGTATCCTCCCAAACCCAACATTCATTAAAATTGTATATATGGATTGTTACTAGATACTCCGCCTCAACTCCCGGATGAGCATCTATCACATCCCAACATTAATTCATTCGAAAGCTCATAGATTCAAAGATGAGAATAGCCTTTCACATAAGAATCCCCCTATTATGAGAAAGTCCTTTCACAACAACTCATTATCATTCATTAGAGTACAATTAAGAATAGCCTTTCCATTAATCCATAATCATTAACATCATCATAGAAACTTCATTCATTAGTCATTCATGAGTGTGTGTGTGTGTGAGAATAACCTTACACATATAGCCTCATCATTCATAGGTGTTAATTGAGAAATAACATTCAATCATGACACACTTTCATTCTAAACATGATCATTATTCGTTCATTGAAAGCACACACACATACTTTACTTTATGATCACACATATATCCTTCATATATAGAGGTACAAGGAAGATATCCATCAATTCAATACCAGAATATACATAGTAAGTAAACACCTCCACCATTCAAGTGGATCAATAGATCAAGTACAATTCTACTTCAATATGTTTGATCATAACTTGCCCTTCAAAGCTAAGAACCAACATCAATCCATAAATACAAGTTACTACAATAGATAATGAAATTGACATGATTCAATCACTTAATTCGATATAAGCATCATATCCTTGTATTTGCCTTACTTTTAATACTTTGTTTGGTATAGGATAATTATATGTTTTTGTTTTTGCATATAGATTTATGTAGTCAATAACCATATGGATTTTACCTCTTTTCTGTTCACTGTGTTTATTTACTATGAATGCTGGACTTGTATGTTTGCTATAGAAGAAAAAACTTACGAAAATCCCAAAGGATTAAAAATAAAAATAATATTTTCAAATCTAGGAAGAAGGTATAAAAAAATAGGTGAAAATCTATATCTAATGATAGAAAAAGAAACAGTAAGATTAGAAGATAGTCTAACTGTAATGGTACGAATAGCTAGAGAAAATGAAGAAATAGATAGGAAAAAAGAGATAGATACAATAAAACAACAAGCAAAATTGGAAATACAGCAAATCGAAGAAGTAAAAAATGATAAGATAATTGCCTTAGAAAAAGAACTAACTATGCTTAAAGAATTATATGCAGCAAAACAAAAAGAAAAGGAAATAGAAACAGAATTAAAAATAGATATAGAAAAATTTAAGGAAAATTTAACTAAAGAAAAAGAAACACCAGATATAATAATTGATAATATTGATATAGATGAAAACTACTCAGAACAAAGATCAGATATAAGTGAAACATATACAGAAATATTAGAAAAAATAGGAGAAACCGAAAAAATTAACAATTCGATAGAAATAAATACGGAAGAGATAAAAAATAAAGCAAGTACAAGCACACCAGAAGTAAAAAACCCAAAGACACTAAGTCCTAATTATTATACAGTTAGTTATGAAGAATCTGACAGATATGATAATTTATGGAATAAAAGATTAAACAAAAAATGGACACCATCTACAGCATCCCGAAATAATGGCTTCTTAGATTTAGATTGTGTAACAGATATAAACAAAACAATACAACTATGGGTAGGATATATATCACTTTTGAGATTGGCTCCTAAAAAGAAACTAAGTCAAGTATGAAGACCACCATACTTTTTTAAGAAGAATCCCATGAAAATCCCTCGAAAAACTTAAAGATTTGACCTTGAGAGCTTGAAGTCTTCACCTCCAATGGAGGTTTCTAGAGAGAGAACTTTTGGAGGGGAGGGGATGTTTTGATTTTGGGTTTTAAAAAATGAAGTCTAAAATATGTTTTAATACTTTAAAAACCCATAAAATACCATAAATAACTAATTAAAACCATCCCCCAAGTTAACTAAAGTATTTAGGAAATTACTAACCTACCCCAACACTTGGCCGCACCTTGATAGCAAATTAGTGGTGGCTCACGCCCCAGACCTACGGATCGTGAATACACTAATAGACCATCCTGTTGGTCCGTAGTCTGGGGCTGGGGCATGGTTTTGGGGGCCTTGACCTACAGAAGCCATCCACGAGGCGTGGATGAACCTGCTAGTCGTAAACCCCATTCGTAGGTCACCCTAAATTTCCATCTTTTTGTGATCATGGGGTCTTGGGGGTTAGGCTTTAAGGTTCTCCTCAAGGACCCTTAGGGTGGTCGTTGGGGAGTCATACCTTAACGTTTAACCCCTAAACTCCTCGACCATAGCTTGGAACAACATTAAACATCCTCAATACTCACAACAACTCCAAGACACACTAGTTAGGGTCTAGTTTTCACTTATTCATTTTACGGGTCAACACATTATCCCCGACTTAGAAACATTCGTCCTTGAATGACACCTTAAAACACATTAAAGGATTAACGACTCAAGACTAGCAGCCCATCATGCATGCAACATTATAAACAATGCACAAAACTAGGAGGAAACCTCAACTCCACATCATTAGCTTAATGCAATACAAGAAGGTAGGAACTACATCTACAAAGTCATTATGTAACATAACTTCAAGATTTCTCATTACATTGGAGGATTACCTTCTCCAACTCATATCATGCTCATCACAACATCATTAAGCACAATATTCAATTTCTTCATAAAACACATTTATGCATGTTCAACAATTAACCTCATGAAGAACATAGACAACTCATACCAAATGCATATTAACTTAAGGAACATAAATTATGAAAACTCATTTTCTCATATAAACAAGGATTCAAATAGAACATGCATAACATAAGGAGACCATGGAAACACAAAATCACACATGACTCCAAAACATGATACAAGTTACAAAGAACTCTTGGTCTCAATCTTAAATAAGAATAGAAGGAAAGAGATAAGGATATCAAAACACTCAACAACCTCACTATTCAACATACTATCCCCCACTTAGGATTAAACCCAACTAAGTCTCACATGAAAACAACATAGGAACCTCAATACAAAATTCACAACCTTAAGGAAATATCATCATACCAGTGTTGTTTAAACAAGGAATGTCCTCATTAAGCAACTCTTTCTCACAAACAACCTTACCAACACCACTCAAGGTCTCATATGATTCTACCACACCGGGTCTAAACTCCTCAAGCTCACTACACCTCTTAAGGTGAGAACATGAAGCAAACCTAACTCATGAAAATTAAGGCCACTCAATGACCTTACCATCTAAGAACATTATCTCCCTCTAGGAGTAAGCCGGTACAAACTCTTTACAACATCACTTCTTTCAATTCTAAGGTCGGACCAAACCATCACTAGAACCTTCACACTCGTCATACAATATGATTACAAACCAAGGTGAATTACACTTATACATTCTTTTAAGGAGTCTACTCACTCAACACATCAAAAAATTTCTAAAACAACACAATTCATCAACTCTTTCAATATACCTCAAAATTCATCAAAACTAAGTTGGGCTACCATAGACTAAAGATAAACATAAAGCAAACCATTCATACTAAAGACAACATCACAATCTAGCACCTCAAATCTAAAAAGTCACATAGCCACATTTGACATCACCACTCACCTTTTCCTTCCTCGATACTTGTAGCATTAGCCCTTAGAGTAGTCACATCCTCAAGACCATCGGATAATAATAAGAGAGAGAACTTATGGAGTTAAGCTATATGGCACGACTTGAAGAATGAAGAAAGAAGTATAACTTCCAACTATCCTATCACATCTCGCTCATAGATGTGTCGCAACTCACATCGATGAACAAGAATATACTAGACGTGGATTGTGAGACATCAACACTAAAGACCATTCCCAAAAGCTTGTTCTCTGATACCATGTTTGTCACGACACGAGTCTACACCTCGAAAGCGACACGGCGTACTCGACCCCTAAGGGTCTTATACAAGCCTCATAGCATAATCATTGCATAAGATACTTAGAAATAGTGCGGAATTTAAAACTTTTCTTTTATAAATCCAACAATCGAAAATATTAAAAGCAAACGGAAGTCTATCGTCTCACATGGCCATCTAATCAACATACTAGAAACAAAATAGGGTCACGGCCCTTTACAATCAAAATCTTAACAATAGTCTATTACAATGAAAAGGAAGGAACATCTAAACACTTGTCCTTGATCTATGAGGACATACTACTTAACCTTAGGGAACTCAAGTCCAAGCTTCACTAGAAGCCATAGTTCATTACATTCTTTGTGGGGGTAAGCCTAAACTGACATAGCCCGTGTGAGTAATTCATGGAATACCAGTGTCACCTTCACCGGATAAAGGGATTTCTACTTGCCTAAGGTAGGACCATTGTTTTATAGCTTAAGTGGATCCACTAGCTAGACCTATGTGGGCACATAGTTATGGGATAGGGAGATTGCAACTAGATACCTGCCTCAACTCACGGGTGAGCATCCATCTCAAGAGGTTGCTACTAGATACCCCGCCTCAACTCATGGATAAGCATCCAGCCCAATTCATAGCCACTCGGTGCTTAGCATTATTCCCTACGAAGTACATTACATTCATTATAATGGCATAAGAGAATGTTACTAGATACCCCACCTCAACTCATGGATGAGTATCCATCTCAAACCCATAATTCATTAAAATGGTATATATGGATTGTTACTAAATACTCCGCCTCAACCCCCGAATGAGCATCCATCCCATCCCAACAGGCATTCATTGGAAAGCTCATAGATTCAAAGATGAGAATAGCCTTTCACCTAAGAATCCCCTTATTGTGAGAAAGTCCTTTCACAACAAGTCATTATCATTCATTAGAGTACAATTGAGAATAGCCTTTCAATTAACCCATAATCATTAACATCATCATAGAAACTTCATTCATTAGTCATTCATGAGTGTGTGTGTATGTGAGAATAACTTTTCACATATAGCCTCATCATTCATAGGTGTTAATTGAGAAATAACATTAAATCATGACACACTTTCATTCTAAACATGATCATTATTCATTCATTGAAATCACACACACATACTTTACTTCATGATTACATATATATCCTTGATATATAGAGGTACAAGGAAGATATCCATCAATTCAATACCAAAATATACATAGCAAGTAAACACCTCCACCATTCAAGTGGATCAATAGATCAAGTACAATTCTACTTCAATATGTAATTTGAACATAACTTGCCTTTAAGGCTAAGAACCAACATCAATCCAAGATACTACAAAAGATAATGAAATAGACATGATTCAATCACTTAATTCGATATAAGCATCAACATTTCAACATACTTTCGCAATTAATAAACTCCCAATCACAAATCACTATTTAAGAAATTCGGGGAAAAACATGGGTTATAGGAAGAAATCATCTCACTTAATATTTAAATCTACAATTCATTCATAAATCAATGCAATAAAGCCTTTAGAAATCATTCAGAATCAAACCCATGCATAGATTAGAAACTACGGTTTTTAGAGAAAACATTGGAGACTTGAAATCACTTTTGAGATTGGCTCCTTGAAAGAAACTAAGTCAAGGATGAAGACCACCATACCTTTTTAAAAAGAATCCCACGAAAATCCCTTGAGAAACATGAATATTTGAGCTTGAGAGATTGAAGTCTTCACCTCCAATGGAGGTTTCTAGAGAGATAACTTTTGGAGGGGAGGGGAGGTTTTGATTTTGGGTTTTTAAATAATGAAGTCTAAAATATGTTTTAATACTTTAAAAACCCTTAAAATACCATAAATAACTAAATAAAACCGTCCCCCAAGTTAACTAAAGTAATTAGGAAATTACTAACCTACCCCAACACTTGGCCGCGACTTGATACTAAATCAGTGGTGACTCACGCCCTACACCTACGGATCGTGAATCGACTAACGGATCGTCCTGTTGGTCCGTGGTCTGGGGATGGGGCATGGTTTTGGGGGCCTTGAACTACGGAGCCCATCCACGAGGCGTGGATGAACCTACTCGTAGTGAAACCCATCCGTAGGTCACCCTAAATTTCCAGCTTTTTGTGATCTTGGGGTCTTGGGGGTTAGGTTTTAGGGTTCTCCTCAAGGACCCTTAGGGTGGTCCTTGGGGAGTCATACCTTAACGTTTAACCCCTAAATCCCTCAACCATAGCTTGGAACAACATTAAACACCCTCAATCCTCACAACAACTCCAAGACACACTAGTTAGGCTCTAGATTTCACTTATTCGTTTTACGGGTCGTTACCTTATCCCACACTTAGAAACATTCATCCTCGAATGACACTTTAAAATACATTAAGGAATTAACGACTCAAGATTAGCAGCCTATCATGCATGCAATAATATAAACAATGCACAAAACTAGGAGGAAACGTCAACTCCACATCAATAGCTCAATGCAATACAAGAAGGTAGGAACTATATCTACAAACTCATTATGCAACATAACTTCAAGATTTCTCATTACATTGGAGGATTATCTTCTCCAACTAATATCATTCTCATCACAACATCATTAATCACAACATTCAATTTCTTCATAAAAAACATTTAGGCATGTTCAATAATTAACCTCATGAAGCACATAAACAACTCATCCCAAATGCATATTAACATGAGGAACATAAATTATGAAAACTCATTTTCTTATATAAACAAGGATTCAAATAGAAATGCATCACATAAGGAGACCATGGAAACACATAAACACACATTACTCCAAAACATGAAACAAGCTACAAGGAACTCTTGGTCTCAAGCTTGAATAAGAATAGAAGGCAAGAGATAAGGATATATAAACTCTCGACAAACTCACTATTCATCATACTATCCCCCACTTAGGATTAAACACAACTAAGGCTAACATGAAAACAACATAGGAACCTCAATACAAAATTCACAACCTTAAGGAACTATCATCATACCGGTGCTATTTCAACTAGGAAGGTCCTCATTAAGCAACTTTTTTTCACAAACAACCTTACCAACACCACTCAACATCTCATATGAGTCTACCACACCGGGTCTAAACTCCTCAAGCTCACTACACCTCTTAAGGTGAGAACATCAAGCAAACCTAACTCGTGAACATTAAGGACACTCAATGACCTTACCATCAAAGCACATTATCTCCCTTTATGAGTAAGCCTATATAAACTCTTTACAACATCACTTCTTTCAATTCTAAGGTCGTACCAAACCATCACTAAACCTTCACACTCGTCACACAATATGATTACAAACCATGGTGAATTACACTTATGCATTCTTTTAAGGAGTCTACTCACTCAACAGATCAAAAAAAATTCTAAAAACCCACATTTCATCAACTCTTTCAACATACCTCAAAACTCATCAAAACTAAGCCGAGCTACCATAGGCTACACATAACCATAAAGCAAACCATTCATACTATAGACAACATCACAATCTAGAACCTCAAATCTAACAAGTCACATAGCCACAATTGACATCACCACTTAACTTTTTCTCCCTCGATCCTTGTAGCATTAGCCTTTAGAGTAGTCACATCCTCAAGACCATTGGACAAGGAATAAGAGAGAGACTTTATCGAGTAAAGCTCGATGGCATGACTTGAAGAATGAAGAACGAAGTGTAACTTCCTAACGTCCTATCATCTCTCGCTCATAGATGTGTCGCGACTCACATCGATGAACAAGACTCTACTAGACGTGGATTGTGAGACATCGACACTAAAGACCATTCCCAAAACCTTGTTTTATGATACCATATTTATCACGACCCGAGTCTACACCCCAAAAGCGACACGGCGTACTCGACCCCTAAGGGGTCTTATACAAGCCTCATAGCATATTAATTTCATAAGATACTTAGAAATAGTGCGGAATTTAAAACTTTTCTTTTATAAATCCAAAAATCGAAAACATTAAAAGAAAGCAGAAGTCTATCGTCTCACATGGCCATCTAATCAAGATACTTGAAACAAAATAGGGTCACGGTCCTTTACAATCAAAATCTTATCAATAGTCTATTACAATGGAAACAAAGGAACATCTAAACACTTGTCCTCGATCCATGAGGACATACCACTTAGCCATGTGGAACACAAGTCTAAGCTTCACTAGAGAAAACCACTCAATTGACGGAACCTTAACTTGTAGTGAACATAGAAGAAGCCATGCAAAAACATGCTTAAAACAGACATTTTGTTTGAAAGTCATGATATATGCCTTTTCGATATAACTTCACGAACATTAGCATAAGAGGCATAATATTCAACCACAACCAACATACAAGTCATTTCTCCACATTGGAACATAATCACATATAAACAATTAACTTCACATTGGAGCCTTCACCTCAAGTAACCCTCAAGCTATACTTTGTGCAAATGTATCGATAGCGTCCCAAACCACCATCCACACCAAAGTACCACCTTAAGGTAACCAAAAGTGAACTTACCATTCAACTTTTCCATCTTTACACCATTCACATGCATAAGAGACATAAACATTACATAAGCCATATCAACACATAAATACCATTACCTAGGGCAACATTAAGTCATACTTTTGCAATGTGCAAGTAGTATCCCATACTACTACTCACACTAAGTACTCCTTGAAATCACCATAGGCAAGGCACACTCATATTCATTAAGTCATGACAAGGAAGTAACTCAAAATATAATCCAAGTATAACATGCATTTTTTCATTTAACCATATAAGGGTCAACATTCTTCATTAACTTCATTTCATTAGGAGCACGTTCATTCATTAGACATTTAGCCAACATTCTCATTACATCATCATAAGAGCACATTCATTGCACTTAACTTTAAAAAGGAACACACCACAACCTCTCTCAAAGCCTACTTGTGTAATGCATAGATGAGGTCCCATACCACCATCGACACTAAGTAGTACATTCTTAAGAAGCCATCGTTCATTAACATTCTTTGTGGGGGTAAGACTTAACCGACATAGACCATGTGAGCAATTCATGGAATCCCGGTGTCACACTCACCGGATAATGGGATTCCTACTTGCCTAAGGTAGGACTATTGTTTTATAGCTTAAGTGGATTCACTAGCTAGACCTAAGTTGGCAGATAGTTATTGGATAGGGAGATTGTAACTAGATACACACCTCAACTCACAGATGAGCATACAACTCAAGAGGTTGCTACTAGATACCTCTCCTCAACTCACAGATGAGCATCTACCGCAATTCATATCCATTCGGTGCTTAGGATTATTCCCCACGAAGTACATTACATTCATTATTATGGGATAAGAGATTGTTGCTAGATACCCCACCTTCACTCATGGGTGAGTATCCATCTCAAACCTAATATTCATTAAAATGGTATGTATGGATTGTTACTAGATACTCCGCCTCAACTCCCGGATGAGCATCCATCCCATCCATTCATTGGAAAGATCATAGATTCAAAGATGAGAATAACCTTTCACCTAATAAACCCCTTATTGTGAGAAAGTCCTTTCACAACAAGTCATTATCATTCATTAGTGTACATTTGAGAATAGCCTTTCAATTAACCCATAATCATTAACCTCATCATAGAAACTTCATTCATTCGTCATTCATAAGTTTGTGTGTATGTGAGAATAACCTTTCACATATAGCCTCATCATTCATAGGTGTTAATTGAGAAATAATATTCAATCATGACACACTTTCATTCTAAACATGATCATTATTCATTCATTGAAATCACACACACATACTTTTCTTCATGAACATACATATATCCTTCATCTATAGAGGTACAAGGAATATATCCATCAATTAAATACCACAATATACAGATTAAGTAAACACCTCCACCTTTCAAGTGGATCATTAGATCAAGCACAATTCTACTTCAATATGTAATTTTATCATAACTTGCCCTTCAAGTCTTAGAACCAACATCAATCCATAAATCCAAGATACTACAATAGATAATAAAATTGACATGATTCAATCACTTAATTCAATATAAGAATCCACAATTCAACATACTTGCATAATCAATCAACTCCCAATCATAAATCACAATTTAAGAAATTGGGGGGGAAACATGGGTTCTAGGTAGAAAACATCTTAATTCTTCTTTAAATCTACAATTTATTCATAAATCAATGCAATAAAGCCTTTAGAAATCATTTAGAATCGAACCCATGTATAGATTAAAAACTAGGGTTTTAGAGAAAACATTGGAGACTTGTAATTACTTTTGAGATTGGCTCCTTGAAAGAAACTAAGTCAAGGATGAAGACCACCATACCTTTTTAAGAAGAATCCCACGAAAATCCCTTGAAAAACTTGAAGATTTGACCTTGAGAGCTTGAAGTCTTTACCTCAAATGGAGGTTTCTAGAGAGAGAACTTTTGAAGGGGAGGGGAGGTTTTGATTTTGGGTTTTTAAATAATGAATTTTGAAATATGTTTCAATACTTCAAAACCCCTTAAATGGATAAGAACTCGTAAGCAATTCACAACAACAAAATATTAGGGTAGAGATTCTAGAGATCTACAACTGCTCAGGCATCATTGTGTTGTCAGGCCTCTGAAATCTCTAGATCCTAGAAAGAATCATTCAGCTTAATATTGATTGACAACATGATCTTCTGCATCATCAATACCCAGCTATCATCGTCCCCTCTTTAGTTTTGTAGCAAAGCCAAACAATAACCAAGGTTCTGAAAACTAAAACCAGATGAGCTCCTCTACTTTTGGCTATCATATTCTAGCTAGAATTCAAATAAACCTACTGGATTTTGTCTAACCTTCAACATACTAGGATTGCACTTTCCTGACATGAATCGCAGGACAATAGCTTCCTCAACCTGCAAAAATAACCACGTCAACTAACACATCTATACTGAAATAAACATGATATATTGATTAGGACTCTCTAAAGAACACAGGTAAGAAAAAGAAACAACAATAAAAACCTTAAAATAACGGCAAATGAGTGTTAGTGAAGAACCAATTTCATCAATGGGACGAAAAGAAAACAAACCAATGTCACAAGAAACTGTTTCACTGTAGCCTCACTTAAACCCTTCACTCCCAACAGCATAAATTTAATTTCTCAGGTTTAGAGAAATGACTTCCTAAGCAGATTGCCTAAGAACCTAATCCTAATTTGTATATATCATGATTTCTTTCTATATTGTTCTCGATGAACAAACTAGACACTGATGCATCATGAACTTGAATACTAATTAGCAAGCCTTAGAGTAGTTTGATGTTACGCATAGTAAAAAAATGAAAATCATGACACCAACAAAGAACTTACACCATCATAATGTCGTTGAATGGAAGATGGGAAAATATCTAAGATACTGCACAACAGAAAAATAGCTTCTTCCTACACACGTTGCAAGAGATGTCAAAACTCTAAAACAAAGGCAAGCAACCACTTCACATGCAGTAACCAAAATTAACTTAATACATCCAAGAAAGAACATAGGGCTCTGCATAAATTTCTACTAGAATTCACATTAAAGGGCAAAATGCCGAAGAAAAAAATACTGAACTTGCTACAAATTTAAAATTACTAAAAATTTTATCAAAGTTAATTGCAAAAACATTGACCAGTCTCTGTAAATTATGTTCCTTAGTGTGCACAAATGGAAGTAAAGATTTTCCATTGTGATATCCTCCATGACCTTATCTCCATAAAAAAGAAATTCTCAGGGAAAAAATCAACTGATGTGGGTAATACAACTACAAGCTAGACTCCCAAAAATCAACAAAAATCGTATCAACAACACAAGAATATCGAAGCCCTAACGATAAAATTTAGAATTTCTTACCTAATAAACCCTATTCCAACAAAATCTTTCAATTTGATGAACATTTAAGACATCACCTTCTCAAGTGAAGCATTTTGTTAAATTTTCAACAAGAAATCTTTTAGTGAGGCGTGTTCATCTGTGACGAATATCTATGACGGAACAACTGTTCAACAAGAAATCTGTGAGAAAAGGTGTGTGGGCGTGTTCTTCAACAAGAAATCTGTGTAGGCGTGTTCTTCAGCTTTAGAGAGAAAAGGCGTATTCTTCAGCTTTGGAGAGAAAAAGGCGTGAATTTTTTATGATTTGGGGGAAAAGAAAGTTTTTATTTTTTATGAATTATTATTTTTGCCCAATAAAAATAGGAGGGAATATAATATTTTAGTGAAAATTCTAAGGCCACATTTGTAATGTGTTGTTTCTACAATTATAAAAATAGAACACTTTAAAAGTGTGGCCCTATGTGTAAATAGTTGTTGCCAATTATATCATATTGTAACAACGTTTATAAACTATATCTTATACCATTAAAGAGTACACTTCACAAGTGTTGTCAATATTATCGAAGCTAAAAGTTAAAAACTTGGGCTACGCTTTAAAAGTGTCCCCAAAAGTATTTTAGGCAACATTTTACAAGTGTTGTTCAGATTGAGTGTGGCCGTAGGCCTAAAATGTTGTAGTGTTTAAAACTCATAAAGGGATTAACGAATCAACACTAGCAACAGATCATGCATGCAACATTATAAACAATGCACAAAACTAGGAGGAAACCTCAACTCCACATCAATAGCTCAATGAAATACAAAAAGGTAGGAACTACATCTACAAACTCATTATGCAACATAACTTCAACATTTCTCATTACATTGGAGGATTACCTTCTCCGACTCATATCATGCTCATCACAACATCATTAAGCATAGTATTCAATTTCTTCATAAAAACACATTTAGGCATGTTCAACAATTAAACTCATGAAGCACATAGACAACTCATACCAAATGCATATTAACATGAGGAACATAAATTATGAAAACTTATTTTCTCATATAAACAATGATTCAACTTGAACATGCATAACATAAGGAGACCAGGGAAACACATAATCACACATGACTCCGAAACATGAAACAAGGTACAAGGAACTCTTGGTCTCAAGCTTGAATAAGAATAGAAGAAACGAGATAACGATATAAAATCTCTCAACAACATCATTATTCAACATACTATCCCCCACTTAGGTTTAAACCTAACTAAGGCTAACTTGAAAACTACATAGGAACCTAAATACAAAATTTCCAACCTTAAGAAACTATCATCATACCAGTGCTATTTAAATTAGGAAGGTCCTCATTAAGCAACTCTTGCTCACAAACAACCTTACCAACACCACTCAAGGTCTCATATGAGCCTACCACACCGGGTCTAAACTCCTCAAACTCACTACACCTCTTAAGCTGAGAACAACAAGCAAACCTAATTCATGAACATCAAGGACACTTAATGACCTTACCATCTAAGCATATTATCTCCCTCTAGGAGTAAGCATATACAAACTCTTTACAACATCACTTCTTTCAATTCTAAGGCCGAAGCAAAACATCACTAAACCTTCACACTCATCACAATATATGATTCCAAACCAAGGTGAATTACACATATACATTATTTTAAGGAGTTTACTCACTCAACACATAAAAATATTTCTAAAACACCAGATTTCATCATCTCTTTCAACATACCTCAAAACTCATCAAAACTAAGCCGGGTTCTACCATAGACTAAACATAACCATAAAGAAACCTATTCATAGTAAAGACAACATCACAATCTAGCACCTCAAATCTAACAAGTCACATACCCACAATGGACAACACCACTCACCTTTTTCTCCCTCAATCCTTGTAGCATTAGCCCTTAGAGTAGTCACATCTTCAAGACCATCGGATAAGCAATAAGAGACATAACTTATGGAGTTAAGATCAATGAAACGACTTGAAGAATGAAGAAAGAAGTGTAACTTCCTAACGTCCTATAGCCTCTCGCTCATATATGTGTCGCGACTTACATCGATGAACAAGACCCTACTAGACGTGGCTTGTGAGAAATTGACCCTAAAGACCATTCCCAAAACTTTGTGGTCTGAAACCATATTTGTCACGACAGGAGTCTACACCCTGGAAGCGACACAACGTACTCGACCCCGAAGGGGTCTTATACAATCCTCATAGTATATATATTGCATAAGGTACTTAGAAATAGTGCGGAATTTAAAACTTATCTTTTATAAATCCAACAATTGAAAACACTAAAAGCAAGCAAAAGTCTATCATCTCACATGGCCATCTAATCAACATACTTGAAACAAAATAGGGTCACGGCCCTTTATAATCGAAATCTTAACAATAGTCTATTACATGAAAAGAAAGGAACATCTCAACACTTGTCCTCGATCTATGAGAACATACCACTTAGCCTTGGGGAACTCAAGTCCAAGCTTCACTAGAGAAAACCACTTAATTCTCGGAACCTACAGTTGTAGTAAACATAGAAGAAGAAAAAGGTTAGCACAATTAAGTACTAAGTGTGATAGCCATGCAAAAATATACTTAAAACGGACATTTTGTTTGAAAGTCATGATATATGCCTTTTTTATAAAACTTCATGAACATAGGAATAAGAGGCATAATATTCAACAACAACTAACATATAAGTCATTTAACCACACTGAAACATAATCACATATAAACCATTACCTTCACATTGGAGCCTTCACCTCAAGTAACCCGCAAGCTATACTTTGTTCAATGTATGGATAGCGTCCCATACCACCATCCACACCAAAGTACCACCTTAAGGTCACCAAAAGTGAACTTACCATTCAACCTTTCCATCTTTACACCATTCAAATGCATAAGAGATATAAACAATACATAAGCCATATTAACACATAAAGACCGTCACCTAGGGCAACTCTAAGTCATACTTGTGTAATGTACAAGTAGCATCCTATACTACTACTCACACTAAGTAATCCTTTGAAGTCACTATATGCAACACACATTCATATTTAGTAAGTCATGACAAGGAAGTAACTCATAATACAATCCAAGTATAGCATGCATATTTTCATTTAAGCATATAAGAGTCCACATTCTTCATTAACTTCATTTCATTAGGAGCACCTTCGTTCATTAGACATTTAGCCAACATCTTCATAACAACATCATAAGAGCATATTCACTGCACTTAGGATTAAAAAGGAACACACCACAACCTCTCTCAAAGCCTACTTGTGCAACGCAAAGATGGCGTTCCATACCACCACCCACACTAAGTAGTACATTCTTATGAAGCCGTAGTTCATTAACATTCTTTGTGGAGGTAAGCCTTAACCGACATAGACCATGTGAGCAATTCATAGAATCTCGGTGTCACCCTCACCAGATAAAGGGATTCCTATTTGCCTAAGGTAGGACCATTGGTTTATAGCTTAAGTGGATCCACTAGCTAGACCTATGTGGGAACATAGTTATAGGGTAGGGAGATTTCTGCTAGATACCCGCCTCAACTCACGGATGAGCATCCATCTCAAGAGGTAACTACTACATACCCCGCCTCAACTCACGGATGAGCATCCACCCCAATTCATATCCACTCGGTGCTTAGTATTATTCCCCACAGTGTACAGTATATTCATTATTATGGGATAAAATATTGTTGCTAGATACCCCGCCTCAACTCAAGGATGAGTATCCATCTCAAACCCAACATTCATTAAAATGGGATATATGGATTGTTACTAGATAATCCGCCTCAACTCTCGAATGAGCATCCATCCCATCCCAACATTCATTCATTTAAAAGCTCATAGATTCGAAGATCAGAATAGCCTTTCACCTAAGAATCCCCTTATTGTGAGAAAGTCCTTTCACAACAAGTCATTATCATTCGTTAGAGTACAATTGAGAATAGCCTGTCAATTAGCCCATCATCATTAACTTCATCATAAAAACTTCATTTGTTAGACATTCATGATCTAACAACTTTTCCCATATAGCCTCATCATTCATAGGTGTTAATTGAGAAATAACATTCAATCATGACACACTTTCATTCTATACATGATCATTAATCATTCATTGAAATCACACACACATAGTTTACTTCATGATCACACACACATAGTTTACTTCATGATCACACATAGATCCTTCATATATAGAGGTACAAGGAAGATATCCAACAATTCGATACAACAATATACATAGTAAGTAAACCGCTCCACCTTTCAAGTGGATCAATAGATCAAGCACAATTCTACTTCAATATGTAATTTGATCATAACTTGCCCTTCAACGCTAAGAACCAACATCAATCCATAAATCCAAGATACTACAATAGATAATGAAATTGACATGATTCAATCACTTAATTCAATATAAGCATCAGCAATTCAACATACTTACATAATCAATGAACTCCCAATCACAAATCACAATTTAAGAAATTGGGGGGAAAACATGGGTTCTAGGAAGAAATCATTTTAATTCATCTTTAAATCTACAATTCATTCATAAATCATTGTAATAAAGCCTTTATAAATCTTTTAGAATCGAACCCATGCATAGATTGAAAACTAGGGTTTTAGAGAAAACATTGGAGACTTGTAATCACTTTTGAGATTAGCTTCTTCAAAGAAACTAAGTCAAGGATGAAGATCACCATATTTTTTTAAGAAGAATCCCACGAAAATACCTTGACAAATTTGAAGATTTGACATTGAGAGCTTGAAGTCTTCACCTCCAATGGAGGTTTCTAGAGAGAGAACTTTTAGAGGGGAGGGGAGGTTTTGATTTTGGGTTTTGAAATAAGGAAGTCTAAAATATGTTTTAATACATTAAAAACCCTTAAAATACCATAATTAAATAATTAAAACAGTCCCCTAACTTAACTAAATTAATTAGGAAATTACTAACCTACCCCAACACTTGGCCGCAACATGACAGCAAACCAGTGATGACTCACGCCCTAGGCTTACGGACCGTGAGTCCACTAATGGACAGTCCTGTTGGTCCGTGATCTGGGGCTGGGGCCTGGTTTTGGGGGTCTTTACCTACGGAGGCCATCCACGGGGCGTGGATGCACCTACTGGTTGTGAACCCCATCCGTAGGTCACCCTAAATATCTAGCTTTTGGTGATCTTGGGGTCTTGGGGGTTAGGCTTTAGGGTCCTCCTCAAGGACCCTTTGGGTGGTCCTTGGTGAGTCGTACCTTGACGTTTAAACCCTAACCCCTCAACCATAGCTTGGAACAACATTAAACACCCTCAATCCTCACAACAACTCCAAGACACACTAGTTGGGCTCTAGTTTTCACTTTTTCATTTTACGGGTCGTTACACTTACTTGAAAGTCTTATGCTTTGATCTTCCTTAGAATTTTGTATTAGGGTTTGAGAAAGGCTAATAAGGAATTATTAAAAAAAAATAGGATTGTTTAGGGCTTTATAATTGTTAAGGAATCGGTTTTTATGTTTTTCCTAGTGGAATAAGGAGAAGAAAATTACTTTATTTAGAATTTTCCCGTAGCCAAAACGGAACTGTGCTACATTATTTAGTGAAATGATCATAACTCTCTACTCCAAACATGGAATGACGCAAAATTGGTGGTGTTGGAAAAAAGATTAATAGAAATTTAATTTGATAGGTTATGAGTTACGTAAATCTTCGTATTCTAATAGATATGGTCATTTCACGTTGACTAGAGTAAAGTCTTTTAAAGAAACTTAACCGATAAGGGAACTTTCAACTCAATTTGGTGTTAGAGGATTATTATTACCTTAATAAATCTTCAAATATCCTCCCATACTAAATAATTGACTTTAACACCTATGCACAATTAAGATACATCCAGTAGAACCAATACACTTATGAAGAATGGTTCATATCTTATCTTAGTGATTTTTGGTGTATTACACTAACCAACTCAAGAAGTCCATTACTTGGTGAATAAATTCAGAAGTCATAAGGGGAAGGCCTGCATCGCCAATCTATGTAACCATCTTGATTTCATCACCCTCCTCAAACTCTACCTCTATGTCCTCCTCAACATGAGCTTGGGGTGGGGTAAGCGTCACCGATCTCATCTGAACCGCTGCCTGAGCTCCACTTCTCTCCTGGTTGGTGTTTCTCTCCCTCTACCTTGTCCCTTTCCTCTTCCCTTTCCCCAGCCTCGCTCCCGCACTACTAGTTCCGTAGTTGGAGCTTGTGCTCTCAGTTCATTCCATCTGGTGTCAACAATATTGAAAGAAAAAAAAAGACGAAAGTCAAATACCAATTTGGATCGTCAGATTTCAATTGAAATCAGGGTATAGCATAAAGGATGAAAAAAAGGAAATTTTTCTATTGTTCTATAGCATCAAGAAGAAAAGTACATACTTGTTTTTATAGTTCCACAATAATCTATTACACCAGTTTTGGATACGACAAGATCAATGAACCTAGGGCTCTGATACCAACATTGTCTAAACTCAACCCATCATAAGAGGCACCTACGCAAAACTCCCGGTGGGATAGCAAACTATCTACTAACATTCCATCAACTAAACAACAAAAAGAAAGTAGTTTTCAACAATTTGTACAAGTTTCATAAATAAAACCATTATCAACAAATAATGTGGAAGTGACCTCTAGAAACTTAAAGTTTTGTATCTAAACAATAATTTATAGTCAAGAAAATGGGAATGCGGCCCCAAAACAAGGAGTCTATGTCCGAACGATGGACTAGAAAACAAAGATAAATTTATGGCAGCTTGAAAGAAGTAGGCCACCCTTGAATTGAAGGAGCGTCGAAGGCAGAACGGAGGTCATGTAGCAGCCACCAAAATATGTTTTCTACTCAATATACAAAGAGCAAGTGTAGTATCTTTACACCAAACCACAATATATTGGTAGGATCATCGGTCATCTCCCAATGTACGAAATAGAAACAAGAAACAAAAATGTAGTAAAACAAGATAATATGCAATATAGCCACAACGAGTATGATGAACCAGAATATAGTAAACAACTAGGTTGTCTGATGGAACCCACACACAAAGAAATTACATGTATGAGGCGTGGTACATGGGCAAACCTTTATAAGTACATACCAACATGGTACTCCAGCCAACCAATAAGATATCTCGTGCCAGGCATGGTACCCAAGCCAACCAATATATATGTACTAGGCATGGTACTCGAGCCAATAAAAGAGATATCATGTACCAGGTGTGGTACCCGATCCAACTGTTAGTACATAACAAGAATGGTACGTGAGCTAACCATAAGATATCACACATCCCAAAATCATAATCACAATCACAATAAATAACATAAAACTTCCAACCGCAAGTAAATAGGACAAGTTCATTGCATTATATTGACAATATTATCATTTTACATTTATCCCATTTTTACTCCTAATCACATGTTGTACAAGCATTACTAAAAAATAGTTAACATGCACATATGATACAAATAAGAAGTAATTCAACAATCACCTACCTTAAATCATTCTCGAAATGCTCTATCAAACTCGAGCCTTCCCCTTGTTATGATACCTACCTTGTTTTTCATCCATAAACAATTAGATAACATATAATCAGACCCTAAATGATAGAAATACATCAAATTTATATCCTAATCCCAAACCCCATGCCATTCTCATGATTTTCCAACCCAAACCAGGGTTTTTTCGTCATTAAATTAATCAAAACACTCCACAAAGATCACCACCACGGATTATAAGGCTCAAAATTCAAATTAATACACAAGGAGATTAATTTACTCACCTTTAACGATAATATTGATGGAAAAAAGATGAACATTATCCTTGGTTGCCCCAGTACTTCTTTAAAATGTTCTTGTTGCATGGATAACATAGAAAATATGAAAATTTTAGAGGATTATGATAGACACCGAATAAAGACATATAATGTGCTGAAGGTCCTTCGAAATGAAGAGGATGGAGAAAAGAGTCTATGTCTGAAACTGACCATCTCTTAAATTAAAAAATTCACAAAAGAGGGAAATTAAATAAGGCACTTATCTCATTAAGGGTAAAAGTGTCAAATAAGTGTATTTTGTATTTCATTCTTATAAATAGTAGTTTGATCATTTTGGCAGACTTAGATTTTGAAGATTATTATGAATTGATTATTTGATTCCTTCGAGGCTTGTAATTTCTAGGTGTAGTGATGAGTGATAGATTTTCACTCATTTAAGGTCAACTTAGCTCACTAATGAGTGGTTTCAATGCTTAATATTGTCTTATTCCAATTAAATATTGATGATTTACAGATCTGAAGAATTGTAAATAGCAAGGATTGATGATTGAAAGAATGGATAAAAATGTAAAAAGATGTGCAAACGATACATTGTGGATCGCCTGATAAGAAGGGAGGATCGCCAATTGAGCACGACCTCATCTAAAATGATAGTGCCTAGTACTTGTGTCTATTAGATAAGGTTGGCAGACTACGTTGGAGAAGGCGATGCACCAAATTAGAAATGCAGCCTTGATGAACATCACCTAAAATGATAGTACGAAAAGAAAAGATTTAATGCATGAAAGGTGAACCAAGGTGGTTATCGGAGATTCGATGAACGTGAAAGGCTGATTCAATCAAGTTTGCCAACTGAGGTTCAAAACACCTGAAGCCTAGAGCATCAAAAGGCTAGTTGAGAAGCAAGAGGCGATGTGCCAAACATGTTTGGCGAGCCCAACTAATGTCGCTAATTGAGCCGTGTAGTGGAATCTTGGGCCTATTTTTGGGAAATTATAAATAGCCCAAAAGAGAGAGAAATTAAGGGGTGGGGATCAAATGACATAGAATAGAAAATACATGTTTTTGTCTGAAGAGTTGAGAGAGAGAAACCACTTTACCTTTGAAGAAATCTTTTCTAGCTTTTGGGGTTTTACAACTTTGTGCTTGAAATTGACAAATTGAAGTTAAATCCAAAGTGGGTCTACTTATAATTGCTTGTAATCCATGGCTTCTTTAATAGAAGGTATAATCTCTTTACTTTTTGATGATGGGTGACTAAAACCCCAACATCTAGTGGGGCAAACATTGGGTTGGATGTTGATTTAATTTAGTGGGTGTTGGTATATGGTCTATTTTGTTGTTGTTCATACATTAATTTTGTCTCAATAGTATGAGGTTAATTTATGGGTTAAGGTTGCAAACTAAATTCCTATTTCCGATCTCCGGTTGATGCTCAAAAGAGATTGATTGGAGTGGGTAATTAGTCTGACACTAGCAATTTATGTTTGATGTCTATAACTTGGTTGAAAATAGAAGTTATGGGTGAGATCTTTTTATGATCTCGTTCTTGAAAGAGAGAATAGAGTATGGTTTTGAGTTTTTTGTACTAGCATTTGGATGAGATAGAATGGAGATTCTATGCATAGATGTTTTTAGGTTGAAAGATGATTAGCGTCAATGAAAATGACTTAGCTTATTCATGAATATTCATTACTATTGAGCAGCAAAATTACCCCTATGTGACATCGATCTCTAATCCCCGCACCATTAGATTGCTTGTTAACTCTTGAATTCTTTGACATTTTAGTTTAATTGCTATAATTTATAACAAAACACTTTATATAAACTTCATGGAAGTATCCAGCCCCTTGTTCTTACTTTTGGAAATGAATGACCATAAAATCCCAATCTCTTGATACAAATTCTCTAGGATATACAATTTTTTGTGTGATTCGAACCCTACTCTTCTTTAGAATTTTACTAACTACGATCGCTAACTCTTTTGATTAGTTTTGAAGAATGATTTCGGCGTCATCAAAAATGGAACCGCTGCCGGGGATTGGTAGTTGAGATTTCTAATTGAGAAATTAGATTTTATTTTGTGTATTTGTTGTAGATTTGTTTTTTGGTGTGTTTTTGGCTAATTTGCAGGTTTATACAAGGAGTGACCATGAACGTGACAATGACAATCACTATTTTCAAAATGACAACTTAGGTGATTTGAATGATAAGCACATGAATGTCATTAAAACCATAGGAGAAATCCAAATACCCCCACAATCGGGAGGGTTGTGTTTCACATTACCGGGACTATGAAACAATTTCTCTAGATGAAAGGAACTTTTGGGGGCCTAGCTCATGTAGATCCCCATGAACACCTTAGGAATTATGAAGGTATATGAACCCTTTGTGTTCAAAAATATTTCTCCAGAGTTCGTAAGGTTGAGGTTATCAAATGATTCTATCACTTCGTGAGAAAAGTTAAATGATACCTTCTTAGAGAGAATTTTTCCACCTTCGAACCCATATTTAAATTTTCAAACTCATTAGAGGTGAACCTTTAAATGAGATATGGCTGAGGTTCAAGAAGTTTCTTTTGCAATATCCAACGCATGCTATTCAGGACGATTTGATGGTTTAATTCTTTTATTACAACCTCGATTTAGTCAATAAAGGGGTGGCTTATCTGTTAGTCCAAGATGGATGAATGTGAAAACCTTATGATGTGGCTACATTGTTGATTGATGATATGACTAAAGTCAACCGAGCATGTCCCATTAGAGAAGAGCAAGTGCCTAATCTATAAGTGAACTTAAGCAGAGAACAAATTGAGAAGGACCATTAAAGAAATGAAAGCATTGCCTAAATGATGACCGAACTTCATTTGTTGTCTAAACATTTCATGGAAGGTGGACTCAAGTCAGTAAATGCAGTTGAAACAAACAATGGGTAGTGCCCAAATGATGTCAAATTTGAGGCATTATATAATGAGGAAATTCAATACTTGAGAAATCAAATGGGGGATTCTCACAACAATTATCAACGACAAGGTGGGAACCAAGGTTGGAACAAGGAGAAAGATGGTGGTTGGAAAGAGATGAGGGGTGCAAATTGGAGGAGAGACAGGGAGATGAAAAATTATAGGTACATGCCTTCCCATGATTGTCTCTGCCTAAAAGAACCAGTTGGGCCTCAAGGAAGCCGGACTTGAGACATGTTTTTAATGATCTACAACAAGGTTGAAGGATCCGATAAAGTGTTCAGGGATTTGAAAAATTACTTCTCTTCTTTATCTCGGACGATGACTTCTCACTCTATTTCTATTAAGCAACAAGAGACTGAACTTGTCAAAATTGGCACTAATCTCAATCTAAGGCAAAAGGAAACATTGCCTAGTAACACCATCCCGAACCCCTAGAATGATTGTGGAGTTTGAGAACTATGTCGTTCCATGAAGTTAAATAAGACGCTTCTTGGGAGGAAACCAAGTCTTTACTTTTAATTTTATTACTTTATAATAACGTGCACTGTGAGTGCAGGTTGAGAAGAGGTTGAAAGGTTAAAAAGGGAAGAATTGGCGATGCAAACACTCAAACGGCGATCTGATGAAGGCATTATGCATACGCATTCCACCTTTTGAGCTTGAATAGGTTGAAAAGTTTACTGACAAAATCGGTGATCATTACTTCACAAGGCGATCCACTGAAGCGCACTATACAGACTTCATCGAGTTCGCCGAATAAACTTTCATGTTTGGGTTTTGTTCAGGCATGTTCGGCGAGCTTAAGCTCCAATTGTTGATTCGCCGAACGCGTTCGGCGATGTTAGTGAAGATTGTCGAATGAGCCTGGTATATAAAAACCAAGGGTCTTTTCAAATTCAAAAATCAAAACCTTTGATATTTTTAAAGCCTCTTCAAATCCTTCATCATTATATACCTCTTTTGAGTGATTTTGAGTCCTTATTGAGTATTTTCAAAGTTCAAGGAGTGCATTTGCTTGAATTTATTGTCAAGCTAACCTCAATACCTCATTTTTTTGGACTCTTGCTCCTTTTAGGGTTGGTTTTTGAATCCTCATTGAGATTTTTGAGTTTCAATTGTATGTCGGGGTGTGGGATTGAGACCTTTAAATGTTATTATGTGCTTGATTTTGGTGGGTAGCATCGTAGTTTGTGATTTAAACTGTGCCCATAATTTATATGGGTGTGTCTGCATGTCAAATTGAGAATCTTCTTTGTGTTGGTTGAAATGTGAAATTAAACTGATAATTATGCTAGGTCTAAGTCCAATTTTTGTTATGGATGAAGTCTAATTAACTTAGTGTTGACCCAATTGTATGATTTTGCCCGATGATAGACCTGGTGACTACTTTCTTAACGACCAACTGTCAATTAGTGCAATACTAAGTAAATTATGGGGGATATCTTAGTACTCATGTGTAGATAAGCAAATAGGTGGATTGTAATGATGGGAGAAACCTTTAATTAATGTGTATGTTCAATTAGCTATGAAAATTATGCACTGGGTTGAACACTTCTTGCTCGGCGGACTTGTCTTAGCTTGCCAACGAGTTTAGGCGAATCACTGAACAAGCCCTAGTTCGCCTTATTTAGCATATATATGACCTCGGATATTGTCCCATTCTGTGGACTTCTCTTATTCCTCCGCAACCCAATTGGAATGTCATCGTGTGGGAGAGGATATCGCCAAAATGCTCGTGTCTTTCCATTTTACATCATATTAGCGGACTTGTCTTAGCCCACCGAGTGGGCATTGACGTCGCTTTTTATGCTTAAACCCTGAGATAATTGGTAATATCCAATTTGGCGAGATCACTGGAGCTTTGCCCATCCTATTTGGCTATCTGTCTTCATTTATGGTGAGGCTCAGGCATATTTTTGAAATTTGATTCAAGGTGCGTGTTATTTAAACTAACCTTCACAAATTCTTTATTTGAATGTATGCTTTGCAGGAAATGGCACGAACAAAGGGAAAACAAGTAATTTCTTCGGGCACTATGTCAGATAATAAGTCTCATCCTCTTCCTCTATAAACAAATAGGAAGGAATCTTCGAAATGATCCATTGGGGGCCCCGCGTGCCCAACAAGAAAATCCTCAAACCCCTACTAATGGCGGTAAGAAAGTGAGGAAACATATTTCCTTGAAGCAAGCGAATATTCTCACCAAGTTGGTATCACCTCCACAAGATGCTCACTCTGCTTACCGCGTTCTCCTGATAATAGATTCAATAGATTTGAATGCTTAAGGCTGAAGGAGAATGTACCATTTTAGAGGAGCGGCGACTCTTAATTGATGGAGTCTTGAGTGACCACCCAGAAATATGGGTAGCGATCAAACTTTACATGTTAGAGCAATTACTAAGGCTTGAAGACCTTATGTGCTGAAATGAGTGTGCAAATTCTATGATGCCTATGGTGAGGTATCGCCAAACAAAAGGAAAGGAATTGTATGGAAGACTTTAGATGAAATGGAAGTGAGGAGTAAGATGGTGCAATGTCATGCAAACTAAGTAAACACAGTGCTATGCATCCCATGCAACCATACTGATGAATACATAACCTGGATGCATAAAAAACTTGGTACATTAATGGGTTGGTTGACCCTTTTGATATCTGATGAGTCTTCTCTTTTTTTATTATGAATTAAGGGGCGAAGATAGAGAAGAAGGAACTAAGCATTATGGCATGATACTGGTTCGGGTTCATTAGCAGCAACATTATGCCATCCAGAACAAATCAATCCCCCAGCATCAAAAGGCAATGCTAGTAGGCACAATCATAGAGAAGAAAAAAATCAATGTAGGTGATATCATCGTGGAAGAAATGTTGTTAAGGTCTAGGCAAGATCATACATCTCTCCCTTCCTCAGTTCATATTATGAAGCTATGTGAGAGAGCGAAAGTTCCGTTTCGGGGGAAGACAAATGTGAGGATAACACTAGCTTTCTCAAGCGATATTCGGAGGATTGAGGCTGAGTAGTGTCACGACCCAGGGGTACCCCCAAGATGTAACATGGAGTATAGAACCCCGAAGGACTCCATACAAGTATATCAGCTCTCATAACATAAGAAATAAGACAATAAGAGTAAAACAACAGTCCAAGTCCAAAACATTTTATAAGGGCAAAAGCGAAAGTCTAAAACACACACTTGTCTCATCATACCTATCTAATACAATATAATGAAATTGGGCCTAGCCCATACATCATGTCCAAACGTGAAATACAAGAAAGAGGATCAAAAAAATGAAGGTTCATCCTTGAAGCATGAGGACTCACCAAAGCTCGAAAAATCTCTAGTCAACATCTAGCCACAAAATTGATGACCCTGACTGGCGGATCGTACATTTGGGGAAATGTAGGCAAGTGTATGCGTTAGTACAAAACAATGTACCAAGTATGATAGGTATGCATAAAACATTTAAAACATGCTGAAAAGGATATTTCATTTCATGACCTGCAATTGACCAAGTTAAATCATGATATAAGAGAGTTAGAAAATATAAGTCATAAAACCATGGTTAGTGCAAGTTAACATAATCTTAAAATCCTTTGAACTCATATGTGATACTTTTTGAAGTAACCTTAGTTCATTATTAATGTGGGGGATTAGGCTTAACTGACATAGAGGCCATGTGAGCTATAACATGATCCCATGTGTCTCCCACACCGAAAAGGGGTGTCCTACTTGGGAAGGTAGAACCATGAAGTTCTAGCTTAAGTTGATCCACTAGCTAAAGTCTACTTTAGACAATCATCCTATGGGGTCACATAGGTAAGACAATCATCCCAACGCTTCCTAATAACCTCCCCACTTTACGAACACCATCACGGCTCGTGGTCACCACCATGGCTCATGGCGTGGCTTGTGGTGGCTAAGGCAGTACCTAGGATGAAGCTGCCTCAAAGTGGCTCACCTTCACGAGCCACTTCACGGCCAGTGGTGAAGACCATGGCTAATGGGAAGGCTCATGAAGGTGCCTTCAACATGTGAAGGCCAAGACACCAAGGCCAAGCCAGTGCCCAAAGACCACGGGCAGGACCACGGCTCGTGGAGCCTGCCATGGTGCCTGGGAGTAGCCTGCCTAATGAGGAGAATTTAGGGAAATTCCTTTTTAGATAGTTATTAAGTGAGGTCATTTTTATAGTCTTAGTACACCTATATAAGCTATTTTAACCCTTTAACCACCTCAATAAAGTCATTATTTCCAAAACCCCAAAAGATCCAAAAAGTTCATCTTCTCAGAAATTTTCTCTCTAGAAAACTCAAGAAGAAGAAGAAGAAGAAGAATAAGAATAAGCATAAGAATAATAATAAGAAGAAGAAGAATAAGAAGAAGAAGAAGAAGAAGAAGGAGAAGGAGAAGGAGAAGGAGAAGAAGAAGGAGAAGGAGAAGGAGGAGGAGGAGGAGGAGGAGGAGGAGGAAGAGGAGAAAGAGAAGGAGAAGGATAAGTATAAGGAGAAGAAGAAGAAGAAGAAGAAGAAGAAGGAGAAGGGGAATGAGAAGGAGAAGTAGAAGGAGAACAAGAACGAGAATGAGAAGGAGAAGGAGAAGGAGAAGAAGAAGAACAAGAAGAAGAAGAGGGTTAATCTAGGTCAAATTTATCAAATCTTCCAAACTTTGTGAGGGCTTTATAATCAAGTAATGATAAATTATTCATTCATGGATTCTTCCATCCATGGAGCATCCTAGATTTCCCAAAGTTTATGAAGAATTTCCCCAATTCAAGTTAGGGGTTCTTCAATGTTGTGGGTTATGTTGTATGTTGACCCAATTGAGTGGGTATTGATTTATTATGATAGATTTAGTAGTAAATCATGTTATTATGATGATATTAAATGTTTCCCATGACTAATCCTAGTTTAATTGATGAAATTGAAGTAATGTGGGTTTATGTCTTGTGAAAGAAAATTGAGGATTTATAGATGATCTTCTAGAATTGATGTTATGTATAGTAATTGTTCAAGAATAATTACTATACGTGAATTGAATTAGACTAAAGTATATATGATGGATCATAACTAGAAAATCTTGATATTGAACTTTATGATAATATATGAATAGACTTGCTTAAGAATGAAGCTTATGACTAGAATGTCTCGTGATCTAGATATGTATGATGATTGTAAGAAGTAAATCTTTGAGTGTAAGGCTTGTAGTCATGAATGTTTATTACTAGGGTTTCAAAGTAAAGACAATTTGATGAATTATGTATGTTAGGGCTTTAAAGAGTGAACCTTATATGACGATGGTAAACTACTAGATAGAGTTATTGTGGAAGGACTTTACCCACATGACCTAGATTATGAAAGTATTAGATTTAGCATGTTCTTATGGAATGTATGTAAATTCTTTATAAATACTTAGAGAATGAAGTGTCTATAATTATGATATGTTGTGGTGTTGTTAAAAGGGTATTCTCATATACACACTTATGCATGAATATACTAGGAGATAAAAGGCTATCTCACGTAGAATGATTCTAGGTTGAAAGGTTTCCTCACCTAAAATGAATCAAAGCAAATTAGATTAGAATAGCTTGAAGTTGTGGCATAGGATCCCTTCATGATTAACTTGACTTGGTAAGACAAGACCATCTCAAGGGTAGCTTGTATAACATTATTGTTATGTTTTATTGGTAGTAGAACCCTTCTTGGCCATTTTGAGCTTTAGGTATGTTGGTGAAAGCTTAAGTGATAACTTGATCCGACCTTACAATTAAAAAGTGATGGTTCTTAGAAAGTCCACCTAGGCTTACTCCCTAGGGGGAGATGGTGTGCTTAGATAGCAAGGTCATTGTGTGAATATCTGTGGCGATGATTTCTTTTATGCATGTTCATGAAAAAGCTTAGGTCTTGATAGAAGATGAAAACCATTAAGTTTCAGGTATTCGAAGACTGAAGGAAAGCATGGACACTACTTCGCAAAAAGGAACAAAAAGGCTGAAAAGAATGAGAAAATAAAGGCATGAGTATTGCCGAGTACAGTTGGTGAATCGTCGAAGTGTCTCACTCTGCCTTTTGTGCAAGTGTGTTGGGCCCAAAGAAAAGGATCAAGTTGGCGGAAAAGGGAGCAGTCGGCGCATCGCCGAGAAGTTCCACGAAGTAGTACTATATTGCCCAATGACCCAGAGTACGACGATGCTGAATGATGGTGCAAGACGGCGATGAACTACACCAAATGGCAAATCACCGAGTTGATCGGTGATTCCAACTAATGTCGCCGAATGATCCATTGCAACACAGATTTTTGAAAACTATAAATACTAGTTGAGAGTTATAGAGAATATATTATTAGACAGTATCATATTTTAATATCATAATATTTTCAGTGTGAAACAATTAATATAACTTTAGTACTTTTTCTCTGAGTTTGAGAGGGTTTTGGAAATTAGAAGAAGAAGAGGATTTCATCTCTAAGGCTTTTAACTTGGGTCTCTTGGATTCTTCATTTTTGGCCTATAACAAGACTTAATTCTTCATACCCATTTTAATGCAAGCTCATTTAGGTATAAATTTCTATCTCTTGATGTGTGGCTAAAACTGTCACGACCCGAGAGTACCCCCTAGTCGTAACATGGCGTATTCGACCCCGAAGGGGTCTTATACGAGCCACATAGTCATTCATTGCATTCAATAATGAAAATAGTGCGGAATGAAAAAAACTTATTTACATCCACACATTTAAA
>JAJOOR010086778.1:0-13450 GCA_036250505.1 Solanum acaule | reverse complement strand
ATATAAGTTTTAAATAATTAAGCTGTTAATTATTGTAATGTATAGTATTACTTATTATTTTTAAGTATATTTAAATATTATATGTTAGGTTTTTTATCCTAATTTATATGGCATTGATAGAATTTAAAGTGTCAAATAATTGTTAATTATTGTAATAGATAATATGGAGTATTTAAGTCATTTATAATATAGTAATTAATATACAATATGTAGTTTTTAAGTGGAAGGTGATGGGGCCCATTTATATAGTTTGATAAATATATTGGATAGTAGTAGTGATTTATAGTATAGTAATTAATAATATATAATATGTAGTATTTAAGTGGAAGGTGATGGGGCCCACTTATATATTTTATATAGTAAGTATTGAACATTTGTAGTGATTTTATTGGAACAATGGTAGTAATTCCTAGACTCTTCTAATATATAGTAATGCTTGTAATAACAACACTTATCCCCCTGCATTTTTTGCACGTATGACTACTAAGAACAAAAATGTCTTCAGTTGATAATTTGGTCCAATAGCTCCTACCGTCAATAATTTGATTCAAAAATGCTTTTATTGTTACTTAATGGGTCAAAAATATCATTTTTCAAATAAATATATTATTTCTTTTATTTTTAAACACATTATTTTTCTAATTGTGATTTTTTTAATTAGGAAATATTAATCTACTACAATTTCTAATTTTTTTTTATTATTAAGAAGTAATATTTTATATTTTGATCGAATACAAGTGATATATATGTAATACATTTGACAGAGAAGATGAATGTATAGTGTATTCGTTGTATCAAGTTTTATCACAAATACAATTAATACAATTAATACAATTATATTTTATCAATTGTATTAACAAACACAATTAGTATCGACAAAGACAATTGTCAAAATATAAATTGACATAACACAATTAGAACATAATACGTATACAGTTGATAAATAATACAAATACGATTGATATGAAATACAAATATATTTAATACATCATACAAAATACAATATCATATCAGCAGTCCAAATTCATTAACCCATACCTTTCTTTTTTAACCCTAAAAGACCCAACTCTAATTCATTCTCCTCTTTGTCATGAGAACAGCGCCGCAGACCCCTTGGGTCGTTCTCATTTTCCGTCGAAAATTGCCACCTCCTCCATCTTCGTCCAGCAGGCTCCTGAGAAACCCCGAGCCGCCTGCTCGCCGCTTCTCCTCGAAACCCCGCGCCGCCTGCTCGCCGCCTCTCCTCGAAACCCCAAGTCCCTCTTCTTCCCTTCCTTTCTCTCTTCTCCAGCGAAGATGGAAGCAAGCGAGGACCAAGTGAGCTCCTCATCTCCTTTGCTCCGGCAAGAACAGCCCCGAGTCACCAGCGAGACCCTTCTCCTCTCCTTTGCTTCGGCAAAAGTAGCCAACAGTCGCTGGCAAATTGGACCAACAACATCAGCAACCGGAGCGCTGCTCTAACCAGCAAACCCTAGCGCCGTTTCGCACATTTTACAGTGAGGACGGCAAAGACGAACACCAATAGAGTCTGGTCAACACACTGTTTGAGATTTCGAGACGGATCTTAACAGATTCGTGGGTTAGTTTCTTTAATAGTTATTTCATTTCTCAAATGGCCTTTTGCTTTCCGATTAGAAGTCTTATTGCATGTTTAGATTGTTAAAGTCATGTAATTTGTGAATATCGTCTTAAGCATGAACTGTTGTGATTTATGATAGCCTAAATTTGTTCATTGGCTCTAGCATTTTGCAGTAGCACCACTTAGATTCAATCACAAATAGAGCTACTGATTTTTGAGTGTATCTGAGTAAGATTTGATATGTCAATGGATTGCTTTGCTTAATTTAATTGATCATTCTTTGTGGTTACTTTCGCCTTAATTTATTTGAACCACAAATTGTCCATTTATGTTGCTACTTGATTTGAACTGATTTTACTTCTTTCTTTGAATTTATTTGCTTCGCCTGATTCTCTACAATACTATTATATATTGACCTGTATTAATTTATTTCCTTACCTTTACTGAATTTTGTCAGATGTTGTGTTTCTGGTTATGGTAAATTGCCACAATTTTGATTTTTTATTGAAGTGAAAGTTTAAAAGATCAAAGCCTTCATTTATGTTAAACTTTAACCATACTGCTCCTAATTGTAATCTTGAAAACTCTATTGGCACGTCAAGATGATATTTTGAAACAAGTGCAGCAGTTTATGAGCTCATCCAGATCAAGGTTAGCTATAGTATACTTTAAACTATAATAATTTCATTACAGCTTGTTTAATTAAACAGAAATAGTTTGTAGCATTTAACACCTAATATATAACTATGTTTCATTTTCATGATACAGTGATCAATGAACCTTATCAAGTTATCCCTTCAGGTACAATAATAACTACATTACTTTGTTCTCGTTAATTTAATTTAGAACCTCTGCTATTTATTTAGCCTGTTAGAGTAGAGGTTGGACGTAAATCACCAAAAAACGAATTGTCAAACCGAACCTATGTTCTACGCATGAGATATTTCAATTGTGTTTGTTTGCTCTGTTTTCATATTAATTTTCCTCTTCTTGAATGTGTAATTTGTTGTTTACTGTTAGTTCAATTCATGTACTGTTAGCTTTCTTGTTCAAGAATAATTGTGGAATCATCTGTTGGTTGAATTGTGTTATGTTAGCTTTCCTCTTCAATTGTGTTTGTTTGCTCTGTTTTCATATTAGCTTTCCTCTTCCTGAACATGTAATTTGTTGTTTACTGTTAGTTCAATTCATGAGTACTGTTAGCTTTCTTGTTCTAGAATAATTGTGTTTCAATTGTGTTCTGTTATCTTTCCCCTTCAAGGAAAAACATTATGTATGTACTCTTGAATCTAATTTACGCAGAAAGTGTATGAGTGATCATATTCCCTCAATTACACATTTAAAATTCAACACAGGTTGTATGAGTGATCTAATTGTATATGTTTCTTTGATACTTAAATTACTCTATATATGAAATAAAATATAAATTATTTGTTTACACAGGTTGTGTAAGATGGAAATCAGGACCAACTATTAAAGAAGTGCTTTTGCAATGATATTTTGAGAAGCAACCTCAATTTTATTACTTCATTTCTTTTTAATGTTTAGTATATCTGAGTTACATTTTTCAAGTTGGACCAAATTTTGTTGAAGTTAATTTTTCTTTAAGGCGTATGTAATGAGATATCATCTCATGAATGTTATTTTGGTTCCTAATTAATATATGACGGTGTTTTTAAAAGTGTTTTTTATTGTATCTTACTTCTTTTAGTATGTTATTAGCTAGTTTTAGTTTGTATAAATGCTCTTTCCATTGAAGTTACGTATATAATTTATATATGATTTGGTAATTTTCAAATTAACAGAAACCTAAATAACTAAATCGAATCGTAAATACTATAGCTACAAATTAAAGTGTCATCAAATATTTGTTATTAGTGACAAAACATTTTCTCGTAGGTAAAAGTAGTTTTTTAGTGACGATGTGATAATTTTTAGCTACAAAATGGCAAGAAAGTAGCGTTGTCACTAATTTATACTTTAGTGACAAAAAGATAATGCGTATGTGAAAGGTAGTTTTTAGTGACGAAATAATATTTGTTCAATGACGAAATAGATAGATGATTGGAGACAAAACAAATCATCACTAATTCAAATAAATAGTTAGTGACGCCATCATTCACGTCACCATTATAACTTCTTTAGTGATGAAAAAACGCTATTACCTACAAAAAAAAATATAATTCTATGACAATCAAGTTTGTCCTGAATACTATTCATTTGGGGGCGAAAAATAGTTTCGTAGTCAATTCATGTCTAATTTGTGACAAAACACTAATTCGTCTCAATATACATTTAGTGACCCATGCTTTAGAGACGAATGCTTGACGAATTTTTTTTTGTCACAAAATTCCTTTTGTGACGAAATATGAACTTAAAGTGACAAAATATTTCGTCTCAAATAATCAAATTTGTTGTAGTGTTACTATCTCGAACCTTTGTGATATTTTCTCTTCTCCTTGTCTGAGGCTTCTTGTGGAGGTTTGTGAGGAAGCTGCTTGCCATTTCAGCAGACCTTCTTTCTTCTTAATTATGATCTTGTTCTACTCTAGAAACAATGTCATATGAGACTTGTATTTTTCTTTTGATTCAATTGTAATACTTTAGAGGCTTATACACGTGACAACCAGATTTTGGGGTATTTTTGAGTTTATTATAAAAATTTCCGCATTTTATTGTAATGGTTGAATTTTAGGCTGACTTGTCTTGGTGGGTTAAGACGAATGCCATCACGTCCATTTTTGAGTCGTGACATATATACCCAACATTTTTCCTGTGTTTTTCTCGACGTGAAACTTCTTCTCTTAAGCTGGGGAGTTAGTAAGGAGTAGGGTCAATTTATTTAGTTATAAACGTTATGGTTGGTATCGAGTAACTCAGTCATCAATAATTGATAGTATATTTATTGATGCGTGTTTGATAATTTGAAGATAAGGGACAAAATGGTCTTTTCATTTAAAGCCACTAATTAGGACAAACCAATTTTTTTTAAAAAAAAATTTACACACGGGATATGAAGGGTGACAATGAAAATTGAATTCACACGTAATATGTGGAGGACACTCATTGATACCACTATTTAGTAAATTATGAATTTTACAAGCTGAAACGGAAGACTTGATTTTATATGCGTTAACAAATATTTTCTAATTATATGGTTTTTTTTTGGGATACTATTAAAAAATGACATAGAAGATCTCGATTATGCTATATGAATAAATTAGAACTATAAAGGTTGGAGCATCATGCCGAGTTATTATTATTTTCTTTTAAATGGGGAATAGTTTTGTTTCAATAAACTTTTGGATTTAAATGAAGTAAAATCCATTTAAAGTAGTTAGAAATTCTAAAAAGAAACTTCTTTCGTTTTTAAAAAATCAGTAAAATTGCCTCAAAATAGGGATAAACAAAAGAAACTTAATTAATTTATAGGTAATTTGACTTCTTTATTTTATAACAAGGCTAGCTAAATTTTGTATTCTTCTCAATTGTGTATCATTATTTTTTGTTACTTCTTTTAGTTTTTTATTTGATATTTGATATATGCTTTAGAGTTTAATTAATAGAAATTTATACTGAAAAGTTTTTTATTTTTTATTTTTTATATTCTATGCTCAAATCTGAAACCTCTAATTAAAGATGAATACGCATTTATCTTTCCGCACCTATATATAATGATATTTTTGTTTACTACTGGTCCCTCAACCTTCTTAATTGTTCCAAAGAAAGTATAACACATTGTCACGTTTTATTTTATTTTTTGGGGTGTAATGGGGGGACTAATTTGACAATCGTAATTCAAACCCTACCTACCACACATTAATTAAATCTATGGTCTCAAAAAATTTAAAGTCTTAAGTAGATATACAATGCGATTGTTTTCTAAATTCACGTGAATCTAATATTTTAAGGATAGATCTTATCCAAATAATATACACGTCACCAATAAGAAAACACAAATAAAAAAAATAAAAGAAGAAAAAAAAAACTATGGTCCCCTATATAATGTTTTAATTCATGAGTCATTTTGTGAGTATATATAACACACAAAAATTGTGATTTATAATTATAGGTACTTGATATTGATATGTTGTTCCTAGTTATTATATTTTTCAACCATCCATGCATTTATGTACTCTTTATGTTATGATTTTTCGCTCATTGAGATTCATATGTATTATTTTCTTCACTCCAAAATAAACGCCATTTAAGTAAAAATCACGTCGTGTAGTTTACTACTCTTAGCCTCTAGCCTTTTTTCAATGTTCAAAACGTATTATATAATGCTCATGTCAATATAATGAAAAATAATAATTTAAAATGTAAATTGAAGTTTATATAATTTGAATCTCGTATAGCTAAAATATCATTTGAGACAGAGAGCGTATTTGATGTCTTACATGACTACATGAGTATATATATTTATATATGAAAGTCTTAACAACCCAGCTCGCTAGTGATTGAAACACTGTAATTAAAATTAATAATTATAGGTACTTGATATTGATATATTGTTCCTAGTTATTATGTCTTTCAATCATCCATGCATATACATACTCTTTATGTTATGATTTTCGCTCATTGAGATTCAATTATATTATTTTCTTAACTCCAAAATAAACGATATTTAAGTAAAAATCACATTCGTTTAGTTTACTACTCTTGGCCTCTATCCTTTTTTCAATGTTCAAAAAGTATTATATAATGCAACTCTTCTCATGTCAATATAATAAAAAAATATTCTTTAAAATGTAAATTGAAGTTTGTATAATTTGAATCCCGTTTAGCTAAAATATCATTTGAGACAGAGAGTGTATTTGATGTCTTACATGACTACATGAGTATATATTTATATATGAAAGTTGTAACGGCCCAGCTCGCTAGTGATGTTAGTCGCTTTTGGCTTATGCCTGCATGACTTTAAAACACGTCTTTAATTGGTAAGGACTGCTTTCTTATAAGTTATATAACCAATATCTTTTCTGTGTTTTTATCGATGTGAGACTTTTTGTCTTAAGTTGGGTGTCATATATATATATATATATTATTTTATCTAATGACGGATCATCATAAGAAATATTTACTATGAACTATTTGATAAAAAATTAATAATAATTTCATAGCTGAATTTTTGAATTTTTATATATAAAAAAAAAGCTATGGTCCCCTAATGTAATGTTCTTATATTTATGAGTCATTTTGTCATATATAGAACACATAAATGTGTTATAATTGTAAGTATTTTTAATATTGATAAATTGCTCCTAATTATTATGCCTTTCAATTTATTAAATTGCATGTGAATCCAATATTTTCTATTAACCATGCATTTACTCTTTAGATATCTCTGATATTTTTATAAGTAATGGACAAAATTATTTCTTTATTTTTTGTATTCTTATAAGAAATTAATAAGAGGAATTTGGGTTAAAAAAATATTTTTATATATACAAGGACTAAAATAGAGCAACCCTCAAACTTAATGGTTACCAATTGGGTAAAAAAACACATATACTAGTATATTTGGAAGTTTTTGGTACTGATTGAAAGAGAACCTATTTTATAAACTTTGTAAAATAATGAAAAAAGGATCAAATATATCTCTATTTTATATAGAGTTATTTTATTCTTCATTTGAAAAGTTTTCGACTCATAAATCTATCGTTAGTCAAATGGTCCAAATATGCAAATATTGGCTAACGACCCCCAATTCTCTTTTGGAAATTTTATTCTCCTTTTTAAAAAAGCACAATTAAATCAACTACTATTTAATTCCTCTCTTTATTTTTATTTGTTCGTCCATAATTGTTGATACATCTACGAATTAGAATCGTTTGTTAAATTATATTTTTGACTGTTTTAAAGAACAGAGAGATACATTGGAAGATTTTTTGAATAATAAATACATCCATGATATTGATTTTCTCATCCTTATATTCATTGATACATGTTTGATGCAGTACTCCTTCATTTGTTGATATATATATATATATATTGTATTTTGAATGAGAAATACTATCGACACTTTGTATTTCTTATTCAAAATACATCGATGACATTACATTATTCAAAATTTAGTATATTTATTATTAAAAAATTCAGCAAATTTGGCCAAATTTTCTCACTCTTGTATTCATTGATAAATCTACAAATCAGAAGTACTTGCTAATATGTCTTTTTTACTTTTTAAAATTTTGTGTAAGTCAAAATAAGACAAACAAATTGAAACAGATGAATTAAAGCACAATATATAAAAGGAATTAATTAAGGAGAGTACATTTAATGAAGCCACACTTATTTATTTCATTATATATAGTAAGAGTACATGGATACATTATAATCAACATACATGAACCCTAATTATTATTATTTTCACATGTGGCTGCTTAATTACTTCAATAATCCATTAATTAACCAACCACAGGCATTGATACAGCATAATCCAAGATGTTTACAGCAATACGAACTCGATTACAACTAAAATCAGCTGTGACTGGAGAACCATTCAGTATTATCTGAACATCAGCTATAAGTTTATTTTCCTTCTCAATTATTCCCTTAGCATACTGTGCTGGTACACCAATAAGTTCTGGCCACATTGATTTTCCTACATATACACATAATTAATTATAATGAGAGAAAGAAAGAACAAGAATAATATACTTTATATGTGTTATAATAATAGCAAACATGGAGTTGATATTGAAGTGGGTTACCAGGACCTCTATCTGCTCTGATACCATATTGAAGTGTGTAACTATCTCATCTATTATTTTTTTGAAAATTGGGCCGGAGTAGGTGATGGACTTGAGCCAAAGGTCTTTCGAAAATAGTTTTTCTACCTTCACGACTTAGTGAGACTTCACTAGGTATGTTGTTGTAGGGGGGCAGGGGAAGGAGAAACGTGGGAAGAGATTATAAGGTGGGGAATCGAATCTTCATCAATAATGTGAAAGTTTATGCAATCAATCAACTGAATTATTAAAATTATTTCCTCGGAGTTGAATGAATTATATTTTGTTTGGTCAAATTTCTAGGAAGTCAAAAATGTTTTTAGCTATTATTACAAAGGCACATGTTTTAGAGAATCGAGGTGTTTGGCCAAGGTTTAAGAAAAAAAATGTGTTTTTTTGTAGTAGAAAAAAATGTTTTTTCAGAAGCTAATTTTTTTTTCCCTTCAGCAGCGATTTTTTCTTTTTCTTTAAAAAACTTGTTTTTTTTTTAAATGGCTGCCGCTGGAAATTTATGTAATTTAAAACTTGTTCTTTATGTTTTTTTTTAATTCCTTAACAAAAAATTGTTGCTATAGCAGCGATTTCACTTTTAATTTTTTTTTTTATAAAAACGCTGCTATAGCAGCGATTTTAAAGAAATAATTATTATTTTTTTTGCGAAAATCGCTGCCAAATGCAGCGATTTTTATTTCTTTTAACGGAACGGCGTCAATTTTTGTCAGAAGAAAATCGATCCGTCAGGAGGGATTTTGCCCTTTTGGTTAAATTTTTTTTGATGTGCCCTTTTTGTTTTTTGAAGGAAAAAAATGACCTTTTTAGCTTCGGACTCCCTTTTTGTTGATATTTTAATTCATTAGAGTAATAAGGTAACCATATTGTCAAACTACAAAGGATATAATGTTTTAAAAGAATTTTAAAAAATGTTAATAATAAAAAATGTTAGTAATAAAAAAGGAATTAAAAAAATATTAATAATAAAAAAGGAATAATGTGACATGGCATCCTATTAGGAGAGAGATAATATTTTTTTTGTGTCAAGTATATTTTGAGGAAAAGAGATAAAGTTGGGTGATATTGTGGTCCTAAAACAAACATAAGTGATATTCCTAGGTAATTTCCCAAACATGGGTGACTATCCAGGGAAATTACTCAAAAGAAGTTGCTTATAAAAACGTTAAACAAGCTTTTATTGTATTGTTTAAAAACTTTTTGTTAAAAAAAATAAAATAATGTGAAATGTCATCCCATTAAAAGAGAGGAATATATGTCACGATCCGGACCGTCGTGATTGGCACCCACACTAATCCTTCGGTGGGAGAACCATTACTACAACCCAACTAACAACTTAACTAAAAACTAAGGCATTTAAAGATACGAAAGCAGGTTTAAATGGCAATAAAAATGAAGTCCCCATAAACTTCAAAGGTTTAAACAATTAACTAACCAAACTAATGCGGAAATTCAACCTCTAGAACCTGAAACTCATTGTACCTAAACTCTATGAACGACAAGTCTAAGAACAAAGGGTACAACCCCGAAACTAAACAAACACCTTTAACAAATAGTCTGAGTCCGAAGAGAGTGGACTTAAACAAGAAAGATCCACGGAAGCTTGAAAGAACTGGCTCACCCTTGAATCCGGTCACACTCAATAGTCACCTAGCTGAGGTCTAACAATAGCCGCCTGAAGATGCCCTATACTCAACAAAGAACAAGCAAGTGTAGTATTAGTACACAATCACAGTGTACTAGTAAGATCACGCAGCTATCCCAATAAGTGAAATACATGCAAGTAAGCACAACATTATAAAACAGGCATATATCAAACATATACAATATTAATCATCTTTTCAGGATCAATGTAGCATTTCACGTTCTCAACAATACACATTGATTATCATTTTAGAGCAACAAACAATCTTTCAACCTCAATCACCATTAGATATGAACGTAATCATCACAAGTAGATACACAACACAATTCAATGGTCCTCTCACGAAAACTAATTCAATGGTTCTCTCATAGAACCCAAACCCAAACTGTTAGTATATCTATTCGTGGTACCCGATCCAATATTTATGTTGGAACGTGGCAATCGATCCCATACTTATGTCGAAACGTGGCAATCGATCCAAGTTAGTGTGTCAGAACGTAACACCCGATCCATTCAACAAACCACAATCACAATCACAAAGTATATTCTCACAATCATACAACAGAGGTGATTCATGACATACAATTATCCAATTATCCTCATTTATGATTAGGTTGATCAATAATGCAACATTCGCATACATACATGCATTATAATGAGCAATTACAAACATATATCACACCAACATGAAATCACAATCATCACCTACCTCGAATCCAAGCTTGAATCCCCTAAAGCACTTGAATCTTCCCTTTCCGGATTCTTCCCGCTTGTTCGTGGTCTAAAAACATACAATTAACACAAGGATCAATAAACGAGGCCTAATTACTCGGATTATAATCAACATTATCAATCCTAGGCCAACCCAAGATCCCAATATCTAAATTAGGGTTTTTTCCACCATTAACTTCAGATCAAAACCTTTCCCCAATGATAATTACCCAAGAAACTACGTTCTACCGATCGAAACATGAATTCGGGGAGTAAAAACCTTACTTTTAGCCTCAAGAATGGTGAAAAACATCAAGAACACACCTGGGGTAGTTCCTTAGCTCTCAAAGTCGAAAAGTGCAGAATAAAATATTTTTGGGGTCTTATTTCCGACTTTAGTCGCGTTTGTCCCGCTATGGCATCCCCAACCCGCCACAGCGGCCCCACCCTGACGAGAATAATCCGGCCACAGCGGCTTGCACGGAACCAGTGAGCAATTTAAGAATTCCAAACCCTTATTTTCACAACACACCTTCATCCCATGACACTCAGAAAATACCCGTTCACAGTAAGTTCAGTTTCAGGAGTTCTACTCGCTCGAATTTAATTCCGTAAAGTCGTACGGGTTCCTTAACGTCTTAGCTATCCATTAATGTAATCAAATTTCTTATTTGTTACCAGATTTCCCTAGACCTCACTAACTCCGATTTCATCCAAATCTGGACTAGGCTAGGAAATCTCAAGTTACTACGAAAAAGTTTTCTGGCTCCAATTCTTTCCCCATTGGCTTTTTCATAACGACGGAAATTAGGTCGTTACAATATTTTTAAAAAAATAGGAATAGTTGGGTGATATTATGGTTCTAAAAGAAACAAAAGTGTCATTATAACACACATTCTCAAACATATGTAACTATCTAACGAATTTATTCTCAAACATCTAATTAAAGACGGAGAAACACTAGTGGTCCCTTTGATGATAGAAACTTATATTTCTATCTTAACCTCTTATGATATTTTTGTTTAGTACAACACATTATTCACGTTTTAATCTTTTGGGGTGTGGTGGTGGTGGGGTTGGGGGAGACTAGTTTGAGTTTGACAATGTCACAACCCAAAAATGGACGTGATGACACTCGTTTTATCTCACCAAGACCAGTCGGCCTAAAACTCAACCATTACTATATAATGCGGAAAAATTCATAATCAGCTAAAACAAATACCCCCAAAATCTTTTTGTCACGTGTACAAGCCTCTAAAGTATTACAATTGATTCAAAAGGAAACACAAGTCTCAAATGAACTTGTTTCTAGAATAGAACAAGATCATAATTAAGAAGAAATAAGGTCCGCTGAAATGAAAAAACATCTAACTCACAAACCTCCACAAGAAGCCTCGGACAAGGAGAAGAGAAAATATCACAAAGGTCCAGGCTAGTAACCTACAAAAAAATGTAGTAGCAAGGGGTGAGTACCAAACCACACGATACTCATCAAGTAAACCTCTAAACACTAGCTAAGGGGATAGAATACGAGTACTCCTTACACCCCAATCGAACCTTCACAACTACAATCTGTATAAAACCAGCCCAACATAACAGTTCAGAGTTTACAAAGCACATAGCTCAATACAACACTCTAACAATTTCATATCCTCAACAACAACAACAGTTTCATATCCTCAACAATAACACTCTAACAATTGCATATCTTCAACAACAAGCTCAATATTCATCAGTCACAAGTTCCACAGAAAGGCACTCATAAGATCAGCAACACACAAGATCAAGTTCACCAATAATAAAGAAGTGCAATGCAATGTCAAGTATAGTGATGCATGTCTGACCTAATAATACACACCCGCTGTCTCTCAGTCCGGGACCCATGGGGGACATATATGTCCATGCATCCATCGCGGCGCACGATACGACCCTCGATAATAGTAACCATCGTGGCGCGCAATACGTCCCTCGAAATATAATATCTATCACGGCGCGCGATACGTCCCTCGTAATGGTACATCCTCTAATCACATAACACTTATCACAACCATGTCTCAGAACTATGCAGATGACATGTTCACACAAAATAAATGAGGAGATGACCATTTTCATGATATTGCACAATTCACAACAACACAATTATGATACAACATCAACAATGATTCGACAAGCCTTTCAAACCATTCTCCATTCTCAACACATCACACACAAACAATTAATCACATTGTCTTTTATTACCCTTTTTTAATCATTAGAATCAATCAATGTGGACAAGTCAACCCATCACCAAGTCTCATTACCCCCAAACACATATTACAAGGAAATACACGAATTCCATACACTTAACAAGGGTTTAGAAATCCACTTGCCTCAAATAATCGAACAATCACTCCGAGACTTGAGCCTTCCCTTTTCGTTGAGCTTCCAGATCAATGCAATCTATTCAAGTACATAGTCACAATAAAATTCCGAAACTAACAACACTCATGTCACTATAGGTTTAGCCTAGACCCAAAAGCTTACCCAAATTTATAATTAAGTTCCTAACTCTTGATGCCATTAACTTGTCAATTCTTCCAATTCCTTCAAATATCGTAAATCTACTGACATTCACAAAAATACGAACAACAATGACATTATTATTTTCCCAAGAAATCAATTAGGCCTTAACTTGTATAGAGTAACAATCTAACTCCTTTAGTGAGCATTCAACTTACTACTTGAAACTGTAGGTAGCATGTATGGAAAATAATTATACATATACTCCTAACA
>JAJOOR010086777.1:0-14694 GCA_036250505.1 Solanum acaule | reverse complement strand
TGACACATAAATTGGACAAATGAAATAATATATATTATTTGAAAATTACTTAGAAAGTACAATAATTTACAGTAATTAACAATAGAATATTTTAAAGAGAAAAAAAATTGATTGAATCTCGAAATTTTATTAGTACCACATAAATTGAGAAAGAAGAAATAACCTTTATTATTTCAAAATTGCGTAAAAGATATTACAAATCATACAACAATAATTAGTAATTTAGAATGTTAAAAGACATAAAAAAAATTTTACCATAGTTAAAAATAATTAAAAATTTAAACTATTTTAAATTAATATTAAAGTTTAATTAACTCTTTAATTTTGTCTTTATCACATAAATTGAAACAAAAAATGATATATATTGGACCCGTGCTAGCACGGGCTTCGATGTCTAGTATATATATATGCATCATTAATTAATATTTAAAAATGCTAGGATAGTTGGTAGTGAAGGGTGTTAATTAGCTAGATTTGATAATGGATTGAACAATAAATGAAAAATGTCTATGTGGTTCCACTATGACAAAGCAAATCTTGTTGAAAAATATGTGTTGTGAATAACTAGACATAGCCTAAAGTGTACAGGTCACCATGGCCTAATATTAACACAAATAAAATCTTGATCAATGATCTGATCGATAAGTATTCCTCTGTTCTTAATTGTAGGTTTGGATTCAAAAAAATTTAATATGAAATTATTTTTGTTATTGAACATTTTTATCTTCAATTTTCTGATACAAATTCAAATTTAGTTAAATTTTAATACGGATAATGAATACAATGTAATTGTGAGAAAATTAAAAAAATAAAATAATACCCACCTTATACATACACAAAAGATCGAGAGATGAAATCAGAATTTGATATTGTAGATTTGAGTTCGAAAAATCTATTAAAATTAATTTAATTTACTGAAAACTCTATTATTTAAACTTATTACTGTTGAATTCAGATGAATCCTAAACTTTTTAAAGGATCATTTAGTTATAAGGATTAGGGAGTTATTTCAGTGAAATTTGATATTAAATATGTTCAATTTTTGCAGGTATTGCTGGTGCATTAACTTAATTACTTAAAGTGGGGATTTTTAGAACAAAAATTTCTTAGAAAAAAATAGTAGAGTTATACTCATTATAAACCAACTTTTTTATTATTTAATGCATGATTTTCAATTGTATTTGGAGTGAAGTGGGCCAAATTCTTTTTATTTATTTTGGAGCATAAAATCCTTCACAAAAGAGTGATAAACAAGAAAGGATCATTCAAATAGTTGTAAAAATTATTGAGCACTATCTTCCTCTATCAAAAATTCTTTTTATAACAATAAAATAAATTATTTGTGCCACATTTATATATAAAAAACTAAGGGTGTGTGTTTGGTAGTGAGGATTCATGTTTTTAGAAAAAAAAACATTCATAATATTAATTTTACTAAATTACATATAAATATTTTTGAGATACTACTTTTTACCTACTTATCAAACACTATAAAATAAACAAACGTATTTATTTTTCAAAAAAACATTATCAAAGAAAATATTTTTTTGAATTATATTTTCTTCTCCTACCAATTAAAATATAGTAATTGGTATCACTAATTATTTCAGAATAGAGCCGCCGTTTGACAGCCGTCAAAAAGATCACAATCTGAGAAAGCAGACAAATGCACAAAATAATTTTTTCTGTTAAATAAATAACCAAACATATAACGACCAAACTAATTTAACAAATAATAATAATAATACACAAAAATAAAATTTTAAATTTTAAAAGAAAATAACAGCCTTAGCCAAGCTGTTATGGGACCCAATTTCTAAAGACCCAATGAAACTTTAAATTATGTAATTTATGTCTTTTTCCTCTAGAAATTATCGTCATTTTAAAAAAAAAAAAAAAAGAGCAAATGATCTTGAAACAATTTCTGAAAAAACAAAGATTATGTCACATAATAATAATTGAAATTATCTTTCATGTGATTAGGTCGACGATAATATTTAAGAATGTTGGTTGTAATTATACAAATATTTGGAATAACATCATTAAAAAATTATACGAAAAATATACTTATTAAATCTTGAATATTCTAAACGAAACTTCTGACTTTTCAATACTATTTAGAGTCATTATTAGAAGGTGTTAATTATGGCGTAGCTACTAATTGTAAAAAGAACAAAATATTCAATGAATGGTTAATTATATATATACTCCCTCCGATCCATTTAATTTTTAGTGGCGCTATTTTTTTAGTAGATCATTTTTAAAAAATAATATTATTTTATATCAGATAACAATTTAACTTTATGAAGATGTTACACTTTACAAATGCATTACTTATTTTTGTTAATTGATTCACTAATTTGATATTCATGGCCACTAATAATGAATTATTTGAATGTAATTAGGCTTTAAGGTTAAGATATATAATTAGGGATTTAAGCTTAAGGTATAAGAAATTATGGATTAGTACTTAATACGTACTTGATGACAAATGTCTTCTCATATACTAGTTTTTGTGCCGCTAAATGATTAAATTTTTTTTTCAATTAGTAGTTAATTCAAAAGTCATATTCCAAAATTTTAAAAAATAAATAAAATAAAAATGATTGCACTGCTTTGCATGTTATAAAAACACTGTCCATATTATAAATTTTTTATGTTTACCAACTGTTTTGTGGTTGGAGAATAGTTGAACTTTAGAGAAAATTAATCATTAAACATTATTTGAGGGAATAAATAATATGATTATTCATAAAACAAATGCTATGAAGATATTCTATATCTCCAATAGATACTTGTGATTTGCCATATAATCAATTTCAAGAATCACTCAATAAATTTTCTCATAAAATTGTTATTATGATGACCTTGGTTAGGCGTGTATATGAGTCGATTTGATCAAATTTTTATCAAAATTAAATTAATAATATTTGTCTGATTAGTTTTTTTTTCATTTTTTTATCACATGAATATTATTTTTATCTTATTTTGTTGATCAGTATATGTGTAGTAACGTAATAACTGACAAGCATATGATTTATTGAACATATAAGAGTTAAATCAAATCGATAAAAAAAACTATGTGAAATGGTTTAAATTTATCCTTAAACTTTATGAAATTATGCATATTTTTATTTTTTTCTGCTATTACCCATTATCACTCTAATTTAATTACCGCCACAATAAGTAATCCTTTAAAGTCTTAGAAACATCACTTAAAGCTATGGAAATACTTATAATAAGAATATACATAAATTATCACATCCAAATAATTCCTCTCTCTTTTATCTTTATCATTTTTCTATGTCATTATTTTACTTTTTGACGTAATATCCCACTATGATCATCACAATACTATTATAATTGATTTAAAAGCTAAATATTATGTACTTAGGTTTATTTTAGAATTAGGAGATCGATGTGGAGCTTTGACATTGTTATTAATGATTTGAGAAGTATTAGTGATCAAATCGTGTAAATGGAGTTTTGGCTAAGTTAATTTTTTTTAGCTTGATGGTGTAATTGTATAATGTTTGAGTTCATTTAATAGATTATTCAAATTTTTAGGATATTTAAATTAACTTCTGTTTAGAATAATTATATTGTTATCGGAGATTTTGAGTATTGAAAAAGATGATATTGTTGCCACTACAACATTAACCTCCTTCTTCAAAGTTCATGGATAAATTTAAATCATTTCACACGATTTAAGGATAAATTTGCTAATTTCCCTTTATAAAATATTCATATATTGAGAACTTTTATCGTCAGAGAATAAGAATATAATTGAACCAATTTATGATAACACTTGACAAGGATATATTTGACCTCAATTATTAACGAAGGATAAACTTAAATCATTTCAGAAAGTTCAGGATAAATATATGACTCGTTTGGACATGATTTGAAATCAGGTTAAATTAAAATTGAATTTTATTTAAAAATATAATTTGAATTTCTCAAGTCGTATTTTCTTCTTGTAAACACGATAATCTTATAATTTGTGAAAATTATCATAACTTTCACAACTCTTATACAATTTCATCAAATAACCAAATTTTAGTTCATAAATCATACACAATGTATCAAGCTAAGACATCCTAAAACGCTGAATTAACAAATTACATATTTCTATATTTATTTTAATAAATAAATTTCCCATATCATTACAAACTTTCAAATAAACTTAATTTCACAAAAGATTCATCAATTAATAACTAATTCTCCTTTTTAAACAAAAAGACAACCTGGCAAGGGTAGGGTGGTGGGGGTGGGGTGGGGTTGCAATTACTATAAGCATACATTCATCCACTGAAACAAAATATACATGTTCTCTTCAACCTCCATAATATCACCATTTTCATCTCTGAAGCTTCCTCGAAGAAACAAAGAAGAAAATAATTGTTACCCTTTTACTAATTAAACTGTTAGTTCAATGGATCCATGTCCATTTGTTCGTTTAATAATCGAATCATTAGCTCTTAAACTTCCATTAACAGCAACTAAATCAGCTTCTCATGGAATCCATCCATCTTCAACTCCCTGTTATGCAAAACTTAAGCTCAAAAATTTCCCTACCCAAACCACAATTCTCCCTCTTTCCCCAAATTCCTACACCCAATCTCCGCCGGAATCCGCCGCAATCGCAACCGGATTTCATCTCGACGCCGCCGCACTCCGTCGTTTATCCGCAAAACCCGTAACCCTAACTGTCTCTGTTTTCACCGGTCGAATGGGGGGCCGCGCGTGTGGAGTTACGTCGGGGAAATTGATGGGTTCTGTTCAGGTGAGTGTGGATTTGAGTGGGACGCATTCGAAGGGGAGAGTGTTTCAGAATGGGTGGATGAAATTGGGGGGGACGGCGATGGCGGAGAAGGATAAACCGGTGGCGATGTTGCATATAGCGGTTCGAGCTCAACCGGATCCGCGGTTTGTTTTTCAGTTTGGTGGTGAACCGGAGTGTAGCCCGGTCGTTTTTCAAATTCAGGGGAATATTAGACAACCGGTTTTTAGCTGCAAGTTTAGTGCTGATCGGAATAATCGCTCACGGTGAGTCTCCGTTGCTACCGCTTTGTTTATCTCGTTATTTTGTTATCATCATTTTCCTGCTTCGGTTATATTCCGAGGGTCAAACTATGCCTTAATATGTTATTATTAAAAACTATCAAAATCCGTTAATATAAGTATATGTAAGTTTTTTTTTTCATGTTACTTCTCTTGTGATATTAGAGTTTTAAGGACTATTTAAGTATCTATTAATATGAAAATGAAAATATTTATATAATGTCATTTAAAAAGTAATATAATGATTTTTTTAAAAAAAACTTAATTTTTACGTAGATATAATTTTGTCGTTTCTTTGAACTTTCTTGTGGAAATATGTCGTGGGAATTGGAAAATATGGGACCATATCATTGACTCTCTTTGGACAAAAGGAGTGCTAATATTAATGGTTGAGTCGAAATTTTTACTAACGTTAATTAAAATATAAAAAAGTAATTATACGATGAAGCTGATACAGTGATAGTATTCAACATATAGTAGAAATAAACATAATTTTAAAAGTATTGTAAATTTCAATACTAAGAACCTCTCGAGTATTTAGCTACTTAGTTAACTTTTACAAGAAATTTTGATAATTTATTTTTTGAAATACCCATCACTAAATATAGAAAGGAGAGTTTTAGCATAACTGGTAAAGTTGTTGTTACGTCGCTGTAATCAGAAGGTCACGTGTTCAAACTATAAAAATAATTTCTTGCAGAAATATAGTGTAAGACGGCATATAATAGATCTTTGTATTGTAGGACCGTCTTTACTTATTATGAACATTTACCTGTCTTTTTAATGGACAATTCTTTATTAGGATTTGTTTTTACTCTTAACATGGGAGATATTAACTAAAGTTGATTAAAGATTATCTCATGATTTTATTCTCTTAAATTGTGGGTCCAAAAAATTAACTATTTATCAAGTTGAGCATTTTACTTTAATGACAAAGATTAGAGAATTGTCAGTCAACATAATTAGTTTGATCTAACAGACAAAAAATTTAACTTAGTGTTATTGGCAACCACCATTGATTCCCTTTCCATGTGCAAAGATTTAGTTATAAATTCTTCATTAAAGTTACTAATATTCTTCTTTGACTGTTTGTTTAGTTGGATCAACCATCTATCTTAGCATTAATTTTGTGGATTATTGAATACACCTACCTTACTATTTAGTTTACCAAATTAAGCTTACTATTATCACTCTCTTAGAGGGTGTTCGTTATAGAGTGAACGTTTTCTTATTTTTTCATGTCTGGATAATCAAAATGTTTCGATATACATTTTTCTAAGAATATAAGTTCCTTAAAAATATGAAAAATCACTTTACTAAGGAAACCAAGTATTATAAGTGGCATCCCAAACTCATTGTCTCCTCCCCCACCCTCCAATGCCCCCAACACCCAGCCTCACCACCACCACCCCTCCCCTTCTGACCAGGGGTGGAGACTTAAGAGTAGCAAAGGGGGGTTCATTTGTCGAAAAATCTCACTATATATATATATATATATGTAAGGTCAGAACTTTTTTCATGTACATATAATAGATGATGAATCCCCTTATTAAAACTTATGCCTATGCCCCTGATTCCCTACCCCACTCACCTTGATGTTTTTCAAGATTACGGATATATATTTTTGCTTACTTACTGAACACTAGAAATGTTTTTCAGGAAAACAATTTTTTTCATACTAAACACACCCTTCATTTATTGTTCTAGGTACTGATTTTGTTAATAAGTTGTCCCTAAGCTGATATTTGTCTCTCTTTTATGTGTTAAAACAGATCTCTACCAACTGATTTCAACTTAAACAACAGAGGATGGATGAGAACATTTTCTGGAGAAAGGGACAGAACAGGAAGAGAAAGAAAAGGATGGATGATAATAATCTATGATCTTTCAGGCTCAGCTGTTGCTGCTGCCTCAATGATCACACCATTTGTCCCCTCTCCTGGTTCCGATCGTGTCTCACGATCAAATGCCGGAGCATGGCTCATCCTCCGGCCTAATGGCGCCTGTGTTAGCAGCTGGAAACACTGGGGTCGACTCCAGGCATGGAGAGAAAGAGGGCCAGTTGATGGTCTCGGTTACAAATTCGAGCTTGTTACTGATACTGGCCTTACTAGTACCATTCCAATAGCTGAAGGCACAATGAGCATGAAAAAAGGTGGTCAATTTTGCATTGACAATACAGTGAAAGACACTGCATTGAGCACGAATTCTCCGATAAGAGGATTCGTGATGGTGTCAAATGTAGAAGGCGAAGGCAAGATTAGTACACCGATGGTTCAAGTCGGAGTGCAACATGTCACTTGTATGGCTGATGCTGCCCTATTTATCGCGCTTTCGGCTGCCATTGATCTAAGTATGGATGCTTGCAGGCTTTTCTCTCAAAAACTCAGGAAGGAACTTTGCCATGATGATCAAGAATCATACTTCTAAATCCGACACGGGTGCAACAACATTTTCACGGGTGCAACAACATTTTCACAGAGGTCAAAGACATACAATTTTTTCATTCATATGCAGTGATGACCAAAATGTGAACTCTGGTTTGAGCATGAAAGATATATACCATTTTTTTATTGCTTCAGATTATTTTCAACACACACATACATACATATTCATTTAGAGTTTAATTATATACATCGTCAATGTAAGGAATTTCTACACTATCTGGTCATCTTTACCTGTTGTAGCAGATAACAATGTCTTATTTTCAAGATTACGAATCTCACATTTTAAGTAAGCTTACAAGTAGATATTGTCTTTTTAGATGACCAGATAATGTTAAGATGTCTTTACTGTGAAGTATATATAATTTAAATCCATTTTTTTATTATTTTATAATGAAAACACTTTTGACATTTTGTAATCCTTTTCGATTTAATAAACATAAAATATACAAACAAAGTGATCTTTTTTACTATACTTATTAATGCTTAACAATGTCTTATTTTCAAGATCTAAGTCTCAACAGAAAGAAAATGAATCAAAATTTGAGCCAGGCTTAGCTATCAGCCGTCCTCGAGACAACACCTTCTAGGAAAGGTCTGCTTTTGGACCTCGTCATTTAGCAGCAGATAGGTCTTACATTTAAATAGCAACCTATTCTGCGTAATTTCACAAGTTAAGTCGGGAAAGGTAATATGTATGCAGATCTTACTCAGTGGATGCTAAAACTAATTAGCGGTCTAAAACAAAAAAAAAATTGGAACTTAATTTTTAGTTTTTTTTATTTTTTATTTTTTATTTTATAGTTTTTGAGAGCCTATAACGGATGCCTCATTTTTGAAGACATTAAGTCGCATACACGACAAATCTAAAAAGCCACATAATTTCTAAAAGTTGGCTCGAAAAAGCAGAAATAGACCTTAAAATATGGTGGGACTATATGTAATGCTTCCCCAACTCATTACGGAGGTCCTCATAAAGTTTAATGGTGCTCCAAAACGTCAGATCCAGAGGTGAATACACACGAAAAACAAAAAGTTGCATAATTCCTAAAAATTGGCTCGTAAATGCGAAAATAGGTCTTAAATGAACAATACGTAATGCTTTCCCAACTCATTATGAAGTTCCTCATAATACTTTTTCAGGAAAAAATTTCAATGCTCCAAGGCACCAGATCCATAGGCTAATACATACGAAAAACTAAGAAAGTTGCATAGTAAATGCAAAAATAAGCCATAAAATATGGTGGGACTATACATAACATTCCCCAACTTACTACGGAGGTCCTCATAAATTTTTTTTCGGAAAAAACTTTTGGGTGCTCCAAGGTGCCATATCCATTGGCTAACACACAAAAAATTGAGAAATTGTGCGATTCCTAAAAGAGGGTATGTAAATGCGGAAATGGACATTAAATAAAAATGGTCTGAGTATATGTGATGGTTCCCCAACTCATTACGGAGGTCCTCATAAAGTTTTTTGAATTTTTTTTTGGATGCTCTGGTGCGCCAGATTAATGGGCTAATACACACGAAAAATTGAAGAATTTGCGGGATTCCTAAAAAAGGGACTGTAAATGCTAAAATGAGTGTTATAAAAATGATGTGAGTATACGTGATGGTTCCCCAACTCATTAAAGAGGTCCTCATAAAGTTTTTTTGACAAGAAAATTTTGGGTGCTATATGGCGCCAGATACATGGGTTAATACCCACATTAAATTGAGGAATTTGCGTAATTCCAAAAAAAAGGCCTGTAAATACAGAAATGAGCGTTAAAAATGGTGTGAGTATACGTGATGGTTCCCCAACTCATTATAGAGGTCCTCATAAAGTTTTTTGAGAAAAAAAGGTGCTCCCGGACGCCATATCCATGGGCTATTACACACAAAAATATTGAGGAATTTACGCGATTTCTAAAAATGCATATAAATGCGGAAATGAACGTTAAAAAAATGGTGTGAGTATATGTGATGGTTACCCAACTCATTACGAAGGTCCTCACAAAGTTTTTGTGAATTTTTTTTGGGTGCTTCATGACGCCAAATCCATGGGCCAATACATACGAAAAACTGAGAAATTTGCGCAATTCTTAAAATAATGTATGTAAATGTAGAAACGGGAGTTAAAAAAATGGTGTGAGTATAAGTGATGGTTCCCTAACTCATTACAGAAGTCCTTATAAAGTTTTTTTAGAATTTTTTTTTAGTGCTTCGGGGCGCCAGATCCATGAGTTACTACTACACATGAAAATTTGAGGAATTTGTGTGATTCCTAAAAAAGATCATGTAGATTCAGAAATGGGAGCGAAAATAATAGTGTGAGTATACGTGATGGTTCCTGAACTGAATACGGAGGTCCTCATAAAGTTTTTTGAGAAATTTTTTTTTGGTGCCTCTGGGTGCCAGATCCACGGGATAATATACACACGAAAAATTAAGGAATTTGCGCGATTCCTCAAAAAGGGCCTATAGATGCGGAAATGACGCGAAAAAAATAGTGTGAGTATACGTGATGGTACCCTAACTCAATACAGAGGTCCTTATAAATTTTTTTAAGAATTTTTTTTTGGGTGCTCCAGGTGCTAGATCCATGGGATAATATACACGAAAAATTAAGAAATTTGCACGATTCTTAAAAAAGGGTATATAGATACGGAAATGAGAGCGAAAAAATGGTGTGAGTATACGTGATGGTTCCCCAACTCAACATGGAGGTCCTCATTAAGTTTTTTGAAATAAAAATTTTGAGTGCTCCCAGTGCCAGATCCATGAGATAATATCCACGAAAAATTGATGAATTTGTGCGATTCCTAAAAAAAGGCTTGTAAAAGCGAATATGAACACGAAAAATGGTGTGAGTATACGTGATGGTTCTCCAACTCAATACCGAGGTCCTCATTAAGTTGTTTGAGAAATTTTTGGGTGCTCCAGACGCTAGATTCATGGATAATACACACAAAAAATTGAGAAATTTGTGCGATTCCTAAAAAAAAAGCCAGTACATGCGGAAATGAGCGCGAAAAAATGGTGTGAGTATAGGTGATGATCTCTCATCTCAATACGGAGGTCCTCATAAAGTTTTTATAGGAAAATATTTGGGTGCTCCATGCACCGGATCCATGGGATAATAAACAGAAAAAATTGAGAAGTTTGTGTGTTTCCTAAAAAAGGCATATAGATGCGAAAATGAACGCAAAAAAATGGTTGTAGTATACGTGATGGTTCTCCAACTCAATACGAAGGTCCTCATAATGTTTTTGAGAAAAAAAATTGTGTGCTCCAGGCGCCAGATCCATGGGCTAATACACACGAAAAATTGAGAAATTTGCGTGATTCCTAAAAAATGGCATGTAGATGTGGAAATAGGAGAGATAAAAATGGTATGAGTATACGTAATGGTTCCCTCACTAAATACAGAAGTTCTCATAAAGTTTTTTGGCAAAAAAGTCTTGGGTGTTATGGGCGCCAGATCCATTGGCTAATACACACAAAAAATTGAGAAATTTGCGTGATTTCTAAAAATAAGCCTGGAGATGCGGAAATGGGTGCTAAAAAAATGGTGTGAGTATACGAGATGGTACCCCAACTCAATACGAAGGTCCTCATAAAGTTTTTTGAGAAAATTTTTTAGGTGCTCCGAACTCCATAGGCTAATACACAAGAAAAATTAAGGAATTTGCACGAATTCTTAAAAAACCCCGTATATACGGAAATGAGCGTAAAAAAGTGTGAGTATACGTATTAGTCACCCAACTAGATACGCAGGTCCTCATAAAGTTTTTTGAGAAAAAAACTTTGCGTGCTCTGGGCTCCAGATTCATGGGCTAATACACACGAAAAATTGAGAAATTTACGTGATTCCAAAAAAGGGCCAGTAGATGTGGAAATGGACGCGAAAAAAATGGTTGTAGTATACGTAATGATTCCCCAACTAAATACGCAGGTCCTCATAAAGTTTTTTGAGAAAAAATATTTGGGTGCTTCTGGCGCCAGATACATGGGCTAATAAACACGAAAAATTGAGAAAATTGCGCGATTCCTAAAATAGGGCCTATGGATTCGGAAATGGGCGCGAAAAAAATTATGTGAGTATACGTGATCGTCTCCCAACTCAATATAGAGGTCCTCATAAAGATTTTTGAGAAAAAAAAATTCGATACTCTGGGCGCCAGATCAATGGGCTAATAGTCTAAGGCTGACAATTGGACATGATTTTTTTGCGGTTCGATTTCCGTACTGATAAGTCCGATACCGGTTGAACCAGTAAGGAATCGGTCTTATAGGTACCGGAACCAATATCAAAACGAAACTCGATTTTTTATCCAGTTGATTCGGTTCCGGTTCCTGTCCAGTTGATCCGGTTCAACGGTTAATTCCAATTATTATTTATCTTTTTTGAAGTTGAACGTTATATAGTCGTTGGGCTGGGGCCCAAGACGGCTCAAAATAGCCCCTACCTCTCTCTAACCCCTTAACACTATAAATATACCTATATTTTTTTCATTTAAATCACAAATTCACAAATTATTTCATTAACATCTTATAAAATCTCTTAATTTTCAATCTCTCATAAATTCATAATTATTATTTTGTGATATTGACTTGGAGTTCGGATTTCGGAGATTTATTTGAAGTAAATCGGAAGCTTCAATTGGCATCTCTCAATTTTGGCTTTGGTTAGACGTCTACTTTTACGTAGACGTTCAGTACATTCGTTTCAACTTTAATTTTTTATTTGTTTATTAATTAAGTTATTTTATTATATTATATTGCTTGTTTTACATAATATTTAATTATTTTAAACTTGAACATGAATTTGGAAAGAAATAGTGGTAAAAGATCAATGTCGGAAATAAAAAATACTAGGGGAGGAGGAGAAAGTAGTTCTAGTTCTAAAATTTGGCACCTAGATTTAGAATTAATACTAATGATTATACTCATATTAATAAAACTTCTTTTACACGAGACTTACGACCTATTGAATTTAATTCCGAAAATATAGTAGATCATGAGACTTTAAATAGATTTTTTACTAATTTTGAGGAAGAATTATATGAGGAAGTAAAAATAAATGACGAAGATGATGAGACCCCTACTCCTACTAGTCTGGCTACCGAATTACCGGAACAAGATGAAGTCCCCTATTTACCTATTTTTTCAAAGGCCGTTGTACATGTTAAAAGATCTTTAGTATGGAATTTTTTGGTACAAAATAAGGAAAAAACTACTATTACTTACACGAAATGTAAATTGACCATGAAACATATGACTACGGGTATACAAGGGGGAACGGGACGACTAAGAACGCATTTAAGAGAATGTAATAAAGAATTTGCTCGCCTAGATGATATAGAAAGGGCTAATAGAAATGGAATACTCATACCTGAAAATTCTATGGGAGTTGGAGGTTCTAATATGGTTCAAAGTGTATTAAATATGACTAACCCGGCTAGCCGAAGCACACACCGCACATATAATAAAAAAAAAGATCGTAGAAAATTAGCTAAAATGATTGTTGCTTGTGGTTTGCCTTTTTCATTTCCTTCACATCCTGGTTTTATTCAGTATATTCGGGAATTGTATAACCCAGATTATGAAGGTATTTCAAGAAGTACAATTAAAAGTGATCTTTTTAAATATCAAAAAGAATATTGTCATTTTCTTCGTTGTTTATTTGTTTATTATGATGGTAGATTATCTATTACTTCTGATATGGGACGTAGTCCTAATGGTAATGATTATTTTACAATTACTGTCCATTGAATTGACCATGAATGAAACATGCAAAAACGAATATTAGGATATAAATATGTTGAAGAAACTAAAACCGATTCTTATATAGCAACAAAAATAAACCCTATTTTACAATTTTATGGAATATGTGATAAAATAATGAGTGTCACTTTAGATAATGTTTCTAATAATTTAAAAGCAATTGATTATTTAAAATGTAGACTTTGTCCAATTGATAATGATTTTTTTCATATTAAGTGTGCCGCACATGTGTATAATTTGATAGTAAAAGATGGTATTTCTCAATTTGGAATTTCTTGTGAAAAATTATACTTGCTTGTAATTGAATTTTTAAAGCTAAAATAAAAGCTAGAATTACAGAATTTAAAAATCGATGTAAAGAATGTGGACTTGAATATAAAAAAGTTCCAAAAGAAGTATGCACTAGATGAAATTCTTTATTTGAAATGCTTCAAGTTGCTTATATTTATCAAGAGCCGGTACAATTACTTTTTAATGCTCATAATGCTGACCCGAATTTGAGAATTGGCTATGAAGATTGGGAAAATACAAAAGAACTTATTGAATTTTTAAGTGTTTTTTATAAAGCAACAAATGTTGTTTCTGATCAATATTATCCAACTATTTCTTCTATTTTAGTAAATATTTGTGTTATTTCATCTGAATTTGCAAAATATAAAGGAAAAGATCGATTTGAAGATTCCCTTGCTTCTATGATTGAAAAATTCAAAAAATATTTTTTTCCTATTCCTCAAATCTATTTGACTGCTACTACTTTCAACCCAAATTACAAATTAAAAGGTGTTGAAAGAATAGTTGAAAAGATTTATACAAATTTAGAAATTAAAGATGATGAAACTCCTAATGTTGAAGATTGTAAAAGTAGCATATATATAAAAGCTAGTGAGTTATATAATACATATAAATCTATGGAAAAAAATATTCCAATAGTTGAACCTCCATCTTGTAGGCCTAGAAATGATGATACGGATGATTGGATAGATGATTATCTTTGAATCATCTACTAATAATGATTTTGATTTATATTTCAATCAGGCACGGGAAAAGATTAGGCATGAAGAAGGACAACTTCAAGCTCCAATATTAGTATGGTGGAAGAATCGTGAAAATCAATTTCCGACCCTTGCTAGGATTGTTCGAGATGTGCTAGCGATTCAAGCATCATCGGTCGCTTTGGAGCAAGCCTTTAGTGCGGCGAGATTTATGATTGGAGATCATCGATATTCATTAGCAAAGGATAGTTTGAAAATATCGATGTTGTTTCGAGATTGGGTCAATGCCGAAAGAAGAAATATCGGACTACCACAATTAAATACCCAAATAGAAGACGAAATAGATGAAATATTTGGTGATAATAGTGATGATGGCATGGAAGCAATGGAAGAAGAACGACAAATACAAGTTCCAAAAAGTG
>JAJOOR010086775.1:0-34613 GCA_036250505.1 Solanum acaule | reverse complement strand
ATTCAAGGATGTGGTGACACACCTTGATAAAATTATTCTAATATATATTTTAACATGTGGATTAATTTAATTAAAAGTGTCATCAATAAATATAATAATGAAATGAGAAGATTAGTTGTCTAGAATTCAGAAAAATAAGAGTAAGTACTTTTAATACTAGATGAGTTTTATGCACGTTAAAAATATCTGTAAAAAATTAAGAATGCGGTTGCGCATCTTTTTTGAGACATTGAAAAAAAAAACTCAAGGATGCGGTGACGCACCTTGTCCAAAAATATAATAACTTTCATTAATTTAAAATAAGATCACTTATAGATAAAATTAGGTGATGCACTCGAGAGAAGAAAACAATTATGTTCATAAGCTATTTATATGTCAAAGGTCGAGAATGCAGTTATGCATCCGATTTGAGACCAAATAAAAGCTCAACAATAAAAATGCAAACAAGTCATGACCTGAAAATAATATATCCACAAATGATTTAAAGTAGGTAGAAGTCAATAAAAGCGACCGTGCTAGAACCACGGGACTCGAGGGATGCCTAATACCTTCCCCTTGATCAACAGAATTCCTTACCCGAATTTCTAGTTCGCAGACCATATAAAGAGTCATTTCCTTTTGATTAGGGATTAAACAAAAGGTGACTTGGAACACCATAACTCAATTCCAAGTGGCGACTCTGAAACAAATAAAATAATCCCTTAATCAATAACGTCACTTTAATTGGAAAAACCCTTACCGTTGTGCGCGAAAAGGGGTGTGACAATCGTGATTATAAATTAAACAACATGAGCTCACATGGAATACTATTTATTTTATACACTTAACTTATCATCATAATTCCTCATATATGACATCTTAGATCTATTTTCAATTTAGGGCTATAGAAACAGATTCACTATTATATATTTGAAATTTTATCTCAAATGATATTTATACACTAATTTCAAGATGTCTTTTATTTATTTAACTATCTTTATGATTTATTCAAAACTCATAAGTTCTTGTTACATGTTACCACCCAAAAAGATTATGTTTAGTGTCAGCTTACATACTTAGTACATTTCACGTATGTCTGCATACCTTTTCTCTGTGTTGCATCCTTCTATGATGAAGATTCATGCATTCACTCTCGGACTCATGGCTAGATAGGTTGCATATTTTAAGTCGGCAATTGGTAAGTCCTCATCCTTTGGGGAATTTATGGAGTAGTCAGTATCTAATCATCTTTTTTCATTAGGAAAATTAATTTCTTTGAAGGTAGATGGGGCCATGTCCCCACAAAAGCATAGTTCTTCTTTATTCCAGTTAGTAGAGGATCTACTTCAGATATTAGTTATTAAACTCCATAGACCTTTTAGTCATATCATTAAGATATATGCTCATTATTGTTTCACTTAATTATGTTTGGCTTTTGTTTGCACTTCATAGAATATCAATTTAGTTCATTAATAGCATGTCACTACTAAGGGTCCATTTGGGGTCACTTGTGATGCTATTAATAGCATGTCACTACCAAGGGTCCACTTGGGGTCACTTGTGATGCTACGTGTCGGTTACAACTAGGGTATAAGCTCGGATTATGAAAATATGTTTTCCACTGGTCGGGGGAAACCATTGATGTTACCTGGCCCCTTTGATATCAATCCCTCGCTAGAGATGGTCCAAGAAAATGTAAGAGGAGAAAGTCCAGTAAAAAGAGCAACTTGGTCGAGCCCTCCATCAAGATGATCCTACCACACCACTAGTCCTATGGTAGGGACGTGTAAGCCTGAACCTCATAGACGAAGCATATCAATGACCATGTATAAGTTGGCTGAAAATTACATTTTTGAAATTAGGACTTCTCAACTCCCCCCATCCGGATGGATAGGAAATGGGAAGGTCGTATCATGTTCGAGGCCCCTAACCCATTTGAGCGGGTGAAATACAAAAAGTGAGGCCAATCATACATTTACATGTAACCTTTCACCCTAGAATTTAGTGATTCTTAAATTGATCCCATTGCTCTAAAGTTTTGTAGAGCCTATTGGGTTAGCTTAGACTAAGTTGGCACCACCGTCTAGAGAGTGATGGTGTGCCTCCAATATTAGTCCCCTAAGGCCAAATTATATATTACCCTGGCACATTTGATCCTCCTTTACTCTCCATAACTTTTTGAGGTGGGGTTGTATATTTTACTCACCGTAGAGTAAGATCCCTTATATCCATCTTATATGGAAATCATGAATGTGATTGGATGGAGAGGTGTTTAGTCATCCCCATCAAAGATCTAGATTCGGATAGTAACATTTGGAAGCGTGGAACAATTCTCATGAGTATTCACACTATCTAGTTTCCTTCTCTTCTTAGCCTATACTATTATTCTTAGCTAGGTTTTAAAATTTTACATAGTCACCTTCTAGAAATAAAGGATACGAGAAATATAAGGTATTTCCACAATGGAAAATAGGCTTGGAAAGAAATTCTCAAAGACAAAGACTGGAAGGCCAAGAACTGCAGAAGCATGTCATATTTTGATGAATTGATTTTTTTCCATTCCTTTTATTCCTACTTTCACTTGAATACTGTTATAGACTTTCCAAAGGGCTTTTCTCCCAGTCCAAGCACCAAGGTGTCAAGTAACCTGATTATAAAATTAATGATGGTAGATTAAGCCCTAAAGCACAAAAAGGAGACCATCACCATATAGGGGGACTTTATATTCTTTGTGCTCCTAATCCCTATCCAAAACCCTGAGGCGAAATGCCCTTAATAATACTGGATAAAAATACCAAGCCAATTTAGAAAGATTGATTCTTTCCATTGACGATCGTATAACTCTATATAGATGAGGGTGAACTCTTTTGGGTAGGACTCTGAATGTTTGGCCTAGATAGCCCAATGAGATTTCAAACCTTTTTGTGGAGTCTGATATTGTAAAACTGACTCATTCGTGGTATCTCTCTTTGATTGCTCCTTAAAGACCGTAAATTTTCAACTGGGCCTATGTTAGTCGATACCCCTTTTTTCCTAACTCTAGAGTCTTGGGATCATCGCACCGCCAACTTGGTCGTTCCTACACCGATTAAACGTCCTTCTTTTGACTGCAATATCACTCACACAATAGCTGTGGAGACCTATCATCTTTCAAAATTTGTTATTGTTGCTAAATACATGAAAGCTCTTTTCATCGAAAAAGACCAAGGAAAGATGAATGGTGTGTCTTTTGAATGCCTACTTAGTGACGCAATGAAGGTTGATGCCCAAATATGTGTGTTTTGATCATTGTACTATGGGAACAAATAGGGAAAATGTGATAAAAGTTTGAAAATTTAAGTCAACAGTGTGTCATTATAGGATGTCCCTATGAGTAAAAGGGTAGAAACTGTCTGATCATGTCACGACCCAAAGTATACCCTAGGAGTAACATGGTGTATAGGAGTCCAAGAGGCCCAACACAAACCACATAGCACTCGTCATACAATATAATAGAATTTAAAGAACTCAAAAGATAGCACTTCATATTTCAAATGAGTTTGACAAAGTGGAAGTCCAACATAAGTCTCATTAAGACATCTAATACATCATAGTGATTGGGATGTAACCCATACATCACATACAAAGTCTGAAAATGGAAATGACATAAAGCAATAAAGGTATATTGGCCCTTGGAACATGAGGACTCACCAATCTCCAAAGTCTATGGAACCAACTAGCCACAAGTATATGAGGTAGGAGTGTGTCGGACCCTACATTAGTGAAACAATGTTGGCACATGTATGCGTTAGCACATGGAGTGTACTAAGTATGGGGTAATATGCATAAAGATAGGCATGGTAGCATAAATGGTTTAAAGCATGTAGACATGATCATTCATTGGACAATTAAAGGCTTAAAGAAGTAAAACATGAAAAGCATAAGATATAGTCAATGCTTTGAAGAAAACATAATCTTTTGTGGGATCTTAGCTTTAACCAACAATAAGACCATGAGAGATATATCATGGAATACGATATATTCCTCATACCGAAAGAATGAGAATCTACTTGCCAAGGTAGAATTTGTACCTATCATCATTTGCTAAAGTGGATCCACTAGCTAGGTCATTTAAGACAATCTTACGGGGGCACATAGTTTGGGACTAGAGGTTGCTACTAGAGACTACCCTATTTGAGCCTCCACCTCAAAGCCTCTCGGTGCTAAGTCTAAATCCCAATGGGATAGATAAAAGTCAAATATCAATGTAACATAGGATAGGCAATGATCAATATCAATCCACATCTTTCAAGATCAAAACATAGAATAGCTCTTTAAATATAATTCAACATAGATGAGAAACCCTTTCACTAATTTGAATCCATATGTGAGAAATACCTACATTTTGATGTAACACTTCTACGCCTCGTAGGTCTTCATACAGTCTGTATGCACCAATCGTAGAAACCAACTTTAACCTTCCAAATTTCACTAACTCTGGGACTCACCTATGAGACCTATCTACGACTCGTACATAGGATGACAAAACGTCTTGGTGAACCGTAAAAAGGATACTGAGACTTGATTTTGAAAAATTATTTTTTCCCTTCTTACGCTTGCCATCTACGGCCCGTAGAATCTTCTACGAGGTATTACAATATCTCACTATTGGGAACATTCGTCCTCGAATGGGACTCAAAGAAACATAAGGAAGGTTGGGGAGGAGATCTAACAACCCAACAAGAATACAACCTCATTAAAAGCACATAACCAAAGAGTAACATCAACTCCAAGCTAAAACATATTCAAAACATCATTTCATAAGGCATACATGCAAACCATACTCAAATGCACATAATCATGAAGAAATCAATCAAGTTAACTCATTTTCTCAAAAATCAAGTTTTCATGAAGATGCATAGATAGGGATAATGGGACATTATCCCGGCCTCGGCCTCCCAAGTAGCACCCTCAACCCTTTAATTCCTCCATATGACCTTTACGTATGCAATTTCCTTATTCTTCATTCTCTTAACTTGCTGGTCCAAAATCTCAACCAGAACTTCTTCATAATAAAGACTCTCCTTTATACTAAGACTTTCCAATGGTAAAATAGATGTCAGATTACCAACACATTTCTTCAACAAAGCGACATGCAAAACCGGATGCACCGTTGCTAATTCATTAGGCAAATCAAATTCATAAGAAACTTTACCAATACGCCTTAAAATCTGATATGGGCCTACAAAATGGGGACTAGGCTTCTCTTTCTTTCCAAACTTCATTACACCTGCACGGGTGAAATCTTCAAGTAGACCCAATCATCTACATCAAACTCAAGGTCTTTCCTTCTAAAATCAGCATAGGACTTTTTTCGACTTTGAGCTATTTTTAACCGTTCTCTAATAATCCAAATTTTCTCCATAACCTCATGTACCAATTAGAGACCTATCAAAGAAACCTCACCTACTTTTAACCAACCTATGGGATATCTACACCTCCTACCATAAAGAGCCTCAAATGGAGTCATATCAATGCTTGAATAATAGTTTATTATTATAAGCAAACTCAATCAAAGGTAAATGATCATCCCAATTGCCGTTGAATTCAATCACATAAGCTCTCAACATATCTTCCAAAGTTTGGATAGTAGGATCCAATTTCCCATCGATTTGAGGATGAAAGGTCGTACTAAGTTTAACACGAGTACCAAGGCCCTTTTGGAAAGATTTCCAAAACTGAGAAGTAAATTGGGTACCACGATTGGAGATAATGGATAAGGTTCAACCTAACATCTCCTTAGATACAACTTAGCATAGTCTTCCATTGAATAAGAAACCTTGACGGGAATGGAATGAGCCGACTTCGTCATACGATCTACTATAACCCAAATCGAGTCGTGTTGTCGTTGGGTGCGGGGTAAACCAATAATAAAGTTCATATTAAAATATTTCCATTTCCAAGTAGGAATGCTATTATCTTGAGACATGCCTCCCAACTTCTGATGCTCAACTTTCACTTGTTGACAATTAGGACACTTACCCACAAATTCTGCAATATCCTTCTTCATCCCATTCAACCAATAGACCTCCCACAAGACACGTTACATCTTGGTGGCTCCCAGGTGTTGACATCCAATTTTGATCGATCCATAATCTTTTTTGAATTGCTATTTGATTAAATATGTATTGCAAAACCTTTTTCCTTTATTTTATGGGTTCAAAATTTAAATTAATTTTAAGTAAATAATTAGATTTTAATATTCATGATTTACAAATTTTATGGTAATTATTTTTCTTATAAAATTATTATTTTTATTATTATATTTATCGATTGAAACAATTATTTTACTTATCGGTTTAAGGTTTAAATTATTTAAGTATGCTTATTTTATATATAAAAATAATTTATTATGTGTAGTACTTTATTTAATTAAGCAGCGATTCTTAATCTTCCCTTAAATCATAGCCTATTCTATTACAATTTATTTAATTTATAACCCTTTTCCCATTGAATTTCATTGCAATTCTAGCCTTTCCTATACAATTCATATCAATTACAACCAATTTTGACCAATGTCAAACCAAATATCTTGAAACCCCTCCTTTTAATCCCAATTGTCCACCACATGGAACTCTCTAAGATGAAATCTCAACCAATCAAATTCTTAAATCCAACGGTCCAAATCCTTTACCCCTTTTCTTTCCATTTTGAATACACCAAAGCTCCTAACCCTATTTTTCATTCTCTTCTTTTCCTCTTGAAGAAGACAACAGTCGCGCCACCCTATACCCTCCTCTCCGCCATCTCTTTCCTCCCCCGCCTAACGTCGCTGCTCTAGCCAAAGAGCTCCGGTCAGCAGCCATGAAGAGCAGATCAGGCGACCCCTTTCTCCCTCTCGTCTCTCTATTTTCTTTGGCGAAGCCTACTCGCCCTTCCTCTTCTCAAGTTACTGTTATATTAAGCTCGAAAAATTGCCATTTTATGGCACCCTTCCTTCCAATAGGATGAAGGATCAAGCTACTTCATACCGAGCCAAAAATTGCCAACAAACAACATATTTGTCCTCCCAAAGATGAAGAAACAAACTGCTTTGTACTGTGCTCGACAATCGCTAGTAACTGACACTCGACATTTCCAATAAGACGAAGGCCTAAGCTGCTTCATGCTCTCAACTATTATATTGTTCTCGAGAAATTGCCTTGTGCCCGAAGATTGCATGTGCCCGAGATTGCATTGTGTCCAAGAATTACATGTGCCCAAAAATTGCAATGTTCCCGATAAATTGCATTGTGCCCAATAAATTGCATTATACCCAAAAATTGCATTGTGCCCGAGAATTACATGTGCCCAGAAATTACATTGTGCCCAAAAATTACATTGTGCCCAAAGATTGCATGTACCCGAGATTGCATTGTGCCTGAGATTGCATTGTTCCCGAGATTGTGTGTGCCCGAGAATTGTATGTGCCCGAGAATTGTATGTGCCTGAAATTGCATTGTGCCCAAGGATTGCATTATGCCCAAGATTTCATTATGCCCGAAAAATTGCATGTGTCCCAGATTGCATTGGGCCCGAAAATTGCATATGCCCAAGAAATTACATTGTGCCCAAGATTACATGTACTCGAGATTGCATTGTACCCGAGAATCGCATGTGCCCGTGATTGCATTGTGCCCGAGATTGCATGTGCTCGAGATTGCATGTGCTCGAGATTGCATTGTGCCAGAGAATTGCATATGCCCAAGAAATTGCATGTGTCCAAGATTGTATAGTGCCTGAGAATTGCATTGTGACCAAGAATTGCATTATGCCTGAGATTTGCATGTGCTCGAGAATTGCATTGTGTCCGAAATATTGTATTTCACCCGATAATCGCATGAGCCTGAGGTACTTGCATGTGGCCGAAGATTGCATTTTGCCTAAAGATTGCATTGTGCTCGAAGATTGCATTAGGCCCGAGAATTTCATATGTCCGAAAGTTACATTGTGCCTAAGAATTGAATCTACATTGAGCTCGAAAGTTATATTAAGCCTGAAATTTTATTGATCCAGAGGACTGTTGGAGTTACTGTTGATTCAAGTTATGGAAGTCACATGGTGCTCAAAGAAATACATCTATACAGAGTTTCTATCGAATCAAGCCACAAGTATCAACAGATGCCCCGATTACATCAAAATAGATATTCTCTCTTTACTCATTATATTATGAAGGTGTCATTGTCCAAAGGCACCATCTTTCATGGCATGTGAACATCATTTCATGACCTAGGGATTTTATTTCTACTTATCATAATCTGAAGGCGTCATATTCTAAGGGAATCATTTTTCATGACCCACGGACATCATCTTCATGGCCTAAGGATTTAATATATGCTTACCATAATTAAAATGTGTCATAGCCTAAGACATCATCTTCATAGTCTTAAGGAAAATATCATGGTCGATATGGAAAATTGTGTGATGTTTATATTTTACCGTTTATTCGATATATCTGCCCTAATCACTTTATCTAGTCGTATCACAAGCTACATGTTTGGAGATTGCAAACAAGTTCAAATGACCTTTAAGATACGACTGTCATTCTTATATTTATCGCAACAAAGGCCCTCTCATTTTGTCTCTACTCATTTGATCCTTTGCGCTATTCATTCCATCTCCCTATCAATTCAAGCTGCTATCGTTTTCGTCTGAATATTTTACCATTACTTCAATTTTAGGAGCTTCATTTGTTCCTAAATATAGAACTACACCCGACCTGATTTTCGTAATACCAAAGATATGTAGGCGACTTAAGATCAAAGTCTCAGCCATACCATTTTCCAACTCCATGTCATATCAACTAATCCAACTAACATTTTTTTGTTGGTCCAAAGTATCGGCTACTTAGTCAACGTTGGTTGCCCGGCAATTCATTGTTCATTCTCAAGCAACCAAGGGGCAGCTGTTCACACCCAATATTGACCGACCTATAACATTTTCTGAATTGCTATTTGATTGAATATGTATTGCAAAACCTTTTTTCCTTATTTTAAGGGTTCAAAATTTAAAGTAATTTTATGTAAATAATTAATATCCATGATTTACAAAGTTTATGGTAATTATTTTTCTTATAAAATTATTATTTTTATTATTATATTTATCGGTTGAAACAATTATTTTACTTATCGATTTAAGTTTTAAATTATTTAAGTATGCTTATTTTATATATATAAATAAATCTATTATGTGTAGTACTTTATTTAATTACATAGCAATTCTTAATCTTCACTTAAATCATAGCTTATTCTATTCCAATTTATTTAATTCATAGCCCTTTTTCTATTCAATTTCATTGTAATTGTAGCCTTTCCTATCCAATTCATTTCAATTATAGCCATTTCGACTAAATCCAAATATCTTGAAGTCCCTCCTTTTAATCTCTATCTTCCACCACGTGGAGTTCTCCAAGATGAAATCTCAGCCGATCAAATTCTTAAATCCAACGGTCCATATCCTTTACCCCTTTTCTTTCCATTTTTAATAGACCAAAACTCCTAACCCAATTTTTCATTCTCTCTTCTTCCTCTTGAAAAATACAGCAGTCGCATCACCCTATACCCTCCTCTCCGCCATCTCTTTTCTCCCCCGCCTAACGTCGCTGCTCCAGCCAAAGAGCTCCGGTCAGCAGCCATGAAGAGCGGATCAGGCGACCCCTTTCTCCCTCTCGTCTCTCTATTTTCTCTGGCGAAGCCTACTCGCCCTTCCTCTTCTCTATTTCCGGCGACAATAGCAGCGTCCAGCAAGGCAACAGCTCCAAATAGCCACTCCGACTGAGGAGACGGCGAACCAGCAGCAGCGACCTCCGGCCAACGTGCTTTGAATAAAAAAGAGATTACAAGCCATCATCAGCCAGTCTCTTCGCTCTTATCCTTCACTTCGGCGAGACAGAACATCCACAGCGAAGCTCCAGCACTGGTGAAGCCCCGACCAACGGCTACAACGACAACAACAACAACAACAACAACAACAACATGGTGATTTCGCTGCTCCGACGGTAAACGAAAAGCAAAGCAATTGATAAGGCGGATCTTTACCGATCCGTCCCAGGTACAATTTTCTTTATTCGAAACTCAAATCTTCATGCATGTGGGTTGGTTGTTCTTGAAATTTCATGCAAATATGTGTGGTTTTTAGTTTATACTTAATATTGCAATTATCTAGCATGCTATGGTGTTGTTTGTGTTAATTTTTCGCCTCTTACTTCATGTCGATGTTCACCTTGAGGTTTGGAATAATTTGTGAATTCTTGATAGTTTGTTGAGTGATTGTTTCCTTGTAAAATCATGTTTCAGTCTTGATTGAGAACCAATATGTTATTCTCCATTTGCTCCTAATATTATGAATCCGTATGGATGCCTTGCCTATTTAATGTCAATTTGAATCTTTTGTCTTATAAATAACTCTAATTTTTACTTGTCTGGTTATGGTAAATGAATGTTGATATATGTTTTTGAGCTGTAATTATTGTCTTTCTTTTAAATAATTATTTCTTGCCTTGCTTGATTCTCATATTTATTATATTTGCTTTCATGAATTGATCATAGTTTCCTTAAATAAAGTTGGCCAGATTCTTACATGTTATATTTTGGGTAAAGGCTATATTCTTTTGAGGAAAAAGAATTTTGTTGATTTTACTTTTCTTCATTAATGAAATTTTCCGTAATTGCTTATAATTAATTCTCTTCCCTTATTGTAGTGCTCTTCCATCATCTATATAAAGTGTCCCTCATTCTCTTCATTCTTCACGCTAAAAACACTTTAACAAAAATCAGAATACACTATCTACTCTTGAAAAGAAAAAGAAAAATTCTTGAAAACGTTCGAAAGTTCTTTCTCTGTTGTGTTCCTGTTTCGGGTTGGATATTCTGCTAAATACTTCATTGCTGATAAATAAATAGGAAACGGCCAAAAATACCCCTCAACTTTGTTTTATTGATTAACTATGCCCTTAGCGTTAAAATGAAGTTATTCTTACCCCTGTCGTTACTAATTTCATCATTTGTGCCCCTCAATTGGATGGAAAGCCCCAAATCAATTAAAATTATTCAATTTTACTTACATTACTCGATTTTAATTCGATCTGACCCACCTGATAATATATAACCCACTTCTGTTCATCTTCATCTTTTTTAACTTGTGCTCCTTTCCGAATTCTCTCATGTCTGCTTGCAAAGACTTATCCTCTCTGGCAATGACCCTAGATGGCCAGCCACCATGGCGCCATCCTCCCCTCTTTGTCCTTCTTTCTTCGTTTTTTTCTTTCATTCTGAAAATTATATACATTATCCAATCACTAGATTTGTTATCTTTGAGTCTCAATCAGTGTAAAAGAATAATTGATATCAAATCAAGCACTAAGTAAATGTTGTAGCTAAATTCAAACAGAGCAAAAATAAAATTTTAAAATTTTAGCCCCTTGTTTGCCAGACCTTATGGTGAAATAGTCCACCAAGAAATCCAGTCAATTTGATTAATTATCGGTCACTTTAACGAGTTCTAGAGCTCAAGCTATAACTAGAGGCCATTGGGAGCTTATGAAAATGGTCAAGAACATGATTTCAACTTGTTTTGAACTTTCTTTAAAGGATTTTATTGAGCAGCCAAAATTCTTGGAATCTCAAAAAGAATGCTTAATCAATAAAAACAGAAAAAAAGCTAGTTGTGCAGAACAAAATGAATACTAAGAAGAATAAACTAATTAGGAAAGAAAAGAACACTAGGTCCACCAACAATGAAAGTCACAAGACATGCTCCCATCACCACAGACTCTAGTATACCCATCAGCAGCATATCAAGCATTAAGCTCGTTACAACACCCAACAAATTGAACAGAGTAATGATGAGAAGTAAATATCCAACATTTGTCAAGAGGGATCCCCATTTTCTTTGAGATGAAAGAACAAGAAGAAGAATTCAACAAATAGGGTTTTTTTGAAATGGGTATTGAAAATGGAATTAATTTTATTTGGGTTAAGATAGATAGAAGGTTGGGTGCAGGTTTTAAATGGAAATGGGTTGTTTAAAAGGAATTCATGTTAATTTTAGTTGATTTGATGATTTTCATACAGTTGAGGAGCACAAATGATGAAATTAGTAGCGGTAGGGGTAAGAATAACTTCATTTTAATGGTAAGGGCATACTCAACCAATAAAACAAAGTTGAGGGATATTTTTGACCTTTTACTCAATAATAAATTTGCTTAATCGGTTAGATTTCTTCATTAACTTGGTCTTTATTTGTGTATTAATATTATTTACCTTATAGTACAAGTTTACATACTTTTTTATGTATAATAAATAAAAGGAAGCATCCGGGTTAGTTTTCTTGTCCCTTCTTTATTTGTGTGTGATTTTATACTCTCCATGACTTGTTTGAATTCTTGTATGTTTGTTTTCTGCCCTTTTATATGAAATAATTAATATTATGTAATTAATGTTGTTATCTTGATATTATACTGCCTTTATGTGTTGTATATTTGTCAGTATCTTCCTTTTTGTTTAGCAGGGTTTTGAACTTCAGGTTCAAGATGTCGAAGAGTTTGCCTGGGGACGGGATTCCGGAAAGATTTAGTTTTGTTTAGATTTTTCTGTATTATTTTATTTGCTTTGTTTCGGTTTTTGTAATAATTTTGTAAACTCCAACTGCTCCATATATATTGAATGAAATAACTTGGGGAACCGTCTAAGGGAAGGGGATATACGTGCTATAACTGTTTTTATCTTATTATATGTGAATGTTATAGATAATCTACCTATATTGTTAAATCACATAAAATTAGGCAAGCATATCTCTTTAATAATTGGCCTAGAATTTATAACTTTGTTTCAGTTAATTAATTCATCTTCATCATGTGTTATGCTATAATCTTGGAACTTTTTTTAGAATCTGGTCTCGTATGTCAATACTGTTAAAATCAGAAACTGTTTAATCATATAATTAGATGTAATGAAATAATTTAAACCTGTCAATCAATTAGAAATCATGCTTATAGGTATTCATTAATTATCTTTAGCATGTTATGCCATAGAATTCATGCCTATAGGATTTCAATTAATTTTCAACATGTATTTGGGTTAGAAATTATGTTTGTGGGCTTACCTTAGTTTGTTTGTCGCATATTATATATGGGTTAGAAATCATGTTTAGGACCTAACCTATGTTGTAAACATGTTAATTAATTAGATTTTAAGCAACTTTAGCATGTTAATCAGCAGGTAATTAAACATTTTGGTTATTTCAAAATGTTAAATTATCATAATAATAAGTTCAGCATGTTAATTTATCAGATTTTCAACAACTTTGGCTTGTTAATTAATTAGTTTAATAAGACTTTAATAACTTAGGTATGTCAATTAGTTTATTTAATCAGATTTTAATAACTGCAGCTTGTTAATTAATCATATTATAATAAATTTTGCATGTTAATCACATAGAAATCCTTCCTATAGAATTTACATAAATTTGAGCATGTTGTGGAGCGTGTTGACTGCTTTGATATTCTGATCTAGGCCCTTAATAGTTTTTCAGCATGCTACCCGTATTAGACATCCTTTAGGATCTGGTAATTTGAATTCAACATGCTAATGAAATTAAAAAATCTGAACTGTTTAAATGCTGATATGCCCTGATTAAATCCTACCCAAAATAATTAATTTCTTCCTTAATATATTTTCTGCGCCATAAATTACTTTTCTACCCCTTCTAAAAATTAATTATTATATTGTTATGTTGTCTGTTTGTATTTTGTGTGCACACACTCTAGCATGAAACCTTTCACTTTTTAATTGTAGTTGCAAGCATGCTAAATAACCTAACCTAGAGGCTAATTTGAGATTTTGCAACACCTCAGTCTCGGAAAGAGCTAAACTATAAATAGCTAAATTGAGAATTTGGCAAGTTAGTCTTAAATTATGAGTTTTGGGTCAACTTCAAACGACCATAACTTTTAGTACAAGATGATTTAGGTAGCCCACGAGATATCAAATTAAAGATCGTTGAGTCCTCTTTTCAACGCCACCAAGTTTGCTAAACTCCAAGTTCGGATGAGGGAGATATGCTCGTTTGAGTTCAACTTGTCCAATTAAGGAAATTCATCCATTTTAAGGAGGGGTATTTTGGTCTTTTCCATACCCCACTTGTCTAAAACATTTTCACCCACCTAGGTTAAGGGGTCTAATCAGATTGATTCAATTGGGATTCATTCTAAAGCGTTCAAGAAACTAGGGCAAAGTTCAAAAGGAGAAAAAGGGAGAAAGTTTCTAGCGTTCATTGAGTTTGGAGGTTTTAGCCATGAATTCAATTCTTTCGAGGTATGTAAGCTTCCATAATGTTGGGTTTGTTCCCCCTCATGCCAATCCTGTAAAATTTTACCGCTGAATTCATTCTTGAAGTTGATTATGGAGTTCTTGAGTTTAATTAGTAATGGAGTTTTGTTTTGAGTTCTTGAGGCAATGGTTTGCGAATGAGTTGAGTTAATTGATAGTTCTTTGCGTGAGTTTCGCTAAAATTGTTCTAGGTTATGAGAATTCGTGAATTTTGACCTTAGATTTTCAATGGATATGAGTCGAATCGAGTTTGAGAGAGGAAGAAAAGATCGGGCAAATAATTGCGCCTAGGTCTGCATTGCGGAGGCGCTAAGATTTTCAGTCCCTAGATAATTACCCCCTCTCAGCATCGCGGAGAGGATACAGAGTCTTCTGTCTCAAAATTATTTTGCGACAAAAAATAATAATTTTTCTCCGCGTTGCGCCCATGCTCTCTAGTTTGTGTCTTCGCTCGTTTCTCATTATCAACTATCTAAACTCCATTTAATCATTGAGAGATCCTATATCCTAATCATAATTCTTTAATTCACATTTGAAATTCAAGATTGAGTTGAGAGTAAAGTTCGAGGGAGTCCTTTGAGTCATTTTGAGAAGTCTTTTGCAAACTTTTAAAACTTGTTTTAAGACTTGAGTACTTGAGTATGAGGATGAGGAGAATTGCATTTCATTTTTCAAAATGAATATAAGGGAACTAAATATTTCCAAGAGTAAATACTTTTATATTTAAAATAAGGGGAAACCTTGATTTCCAAATGAGTTCATGAGGAGTTGTGAGCTTTATCTCTTTTAAGAGAATCTTTTGAGTAATAATCTCAAAGTTGAGGATGAGGAAATGTCTTTAAACATATGAGAATGAGGAAATGTCTTTAAACATATGAGAATGAGGAAATGTCTTTAAACATATGAGAATGAGTTATTTTATTGGGAGTAGTATTGAACATCGATATGAGGACGAGTTCAGACAACTCAAAGTCCTCATAAACCATGTATGCCAACATGGGTAAATGGTCATACTTTTTAGATGATTCCTTATTGCTTTAAAGCATAACTTAGTGGATCCACTTAGTTGAGGATGTCTTATACTACGACAAGGTATATGACAGTTTTGGCAGCGTGGCCGAGACGCTGTATCATCACATATCTCATAGTGATTGTTGTCGGTTAGAGAATCTCCCAAATAAGAGTAAAGAGGTGTTATTGAATTTTTTTAAAAATACATTGAGTTGTTATTTACTGTTTTAAAAGCTTTCTTTATTATGTATCCTTATTGTTGCTTTTATGTTGAGTTGAGTTGAGTATTTCTGAATTTGACTGTCTTTGAGTATCCTTGAGTTGAGTTGAGTTGAGATGAGGTGAGTATGTTCTTCCTTTTTATCAGTTCAAGCTTATGTTTGTGCTTTAGAATTCTCCTTGCATGCTCGTACATTTCATGTACTGACGCCATTTGGCCTGCATCTTTCATGATGCAGATACAGGTAGTCAGGGTCATCAACAGGCGCTCCGTTGATACCACTTGCAATCCCAGAGTTTGATTGGTGAGCCTCCTTACTTTTCGGAGGGCTCCACACTTCACTTTTATTTTCAGTTTGTTAGGATGATCGGGGGTCTTGTCCCTACATCCATCTTAGTACTTAGAGGCTTCATAGTTAGTAGAGTTTTGAGAAGTCTGTTTCATTTTCAATTGTTAGTGTTCTAGACTCGAGTTGCCACTTTTAGCAAGTTGAATGTTTTTTAATATTCTGAGTTATTTTTTTTGAGACCTTTGAGAAATCTCTACTTTTGAGTGCATATATAGTTGAGCAAGTCTTTGGCTGAATGTTGAGCCAGGCCAAGGGTTCGCTTGGGGACCATCAATGGTTCTCGAGTGCCAGTTACACCCAAGGTGCAGGCTCGGCGCATGACAAACTTTGTATTAGAGAACAGAGTTCAGGAGTCCTAGGGTGTCTATAAAGTCGTGTCTGTAGATTCCTGGTTATCGGTGTGAAGCGTACCACATCTATAATTAAGAGGCTGCAACATTTAGGAAATAATTCACTTCCTTCTTACTCTTTTTCGTGCGATAGAGTTCAACTCTATAAAAGTTTCCTTCTAATTCGTGCTTGCGCATATCTTTTCAAATCATGCCTCCATGAAGGGCTGTTCGAGGTCGTCCTACTAGGAGGAATGTTGATCCTCAGGATCAAGGGGTACCCAATGCACCTGAAGTGTAAACCTAAGGAGAGGTCCTAATGCTGAGTTCCGAGATGCTATCTGGATGTTGCATCAAGTTGTGGCCAATCAAGTTGGCCACCAAAGAGGGGTTCGACAAGATGTGGTTGATACACCTGGAATCCGTGAGTTCTTGAGGATGAATCCTCCAGAGTTCACTGGTTCAAGTGTCACTAAGGATCCAGAGAACTTTGTGGAAGAGTTGTAGAAAATGTTTAAGGTGATGCATATTGCAGATGTTAAGCATGTGGAACTAGTTGCATACCAATTGAAGGGTGTTGCTAGGGTCAGGTATGACCAATGGAAGAAGAGTAGAGCTGAAGGGGCACCAGTTGTGAGTTGGGTTGTGTTCGAAAAGGCATTCTTGGGGCGTTTCTTCCCCCGTGAGTTGAGGGAGGCGAAGGTAAGAGAATTTCTGAAATTAAAGCAGGAATCCATGAGTGTGCATGAGTACAGCCTCAAGTTCACTCAACTGTCCCGCTATGCTCCGGAGATGGTTGCTGACATAAGGAGTAGGTTGAGTCTATTTGTGTCTCGCTTGTCAAGTAAGGAGGGAAAGGCACCTATGCCGATCTGAGATATGGACATAGCTAGGCTTATGATCCATGTGAAACAAGTTGAGGAAGATAAGATGATAGATAGAGAAGAGTTTCGGAACAAGAAGGCAAAGACTACAGGTAATGAGTCCGAACAACAGAAGACCAGAAATGCAAATCGGTCATCTTTTCAACAAAGGAAAACTAGACCTGCTCCATCATCTGCTAGTGCACATGTATCAAATAATAGGGGTGAGTTCAAGAATAAGAATTTGCAGAACTTCAGAGCTAGATTCCTACATGTGCTAAGTGTGGTAGAAACCACCCAGGAGTGTTTCGTGATGGCTCCAGTGGTTGTTTCAAGTGTGGTCAAGCAGATCAGTTCATGAGAGAGTGTCCTAAGAACAGGTAGGGAAGTGGTAATGGGGGAAATAGAGCCCAATTTTCAGTGGCTCCGCTAGACAGAGCTGCACCTAGAGGAGCTACTTTAAGGACATGTGGATGAGCAAACCGTTTGTATGCTATCACCAGTCGCCAAGAGCAGGAAAATTCGATGTTTTCACTGGTTTGATCATAATACTTTCTTTTGATGTATAGGCATTGCTTGATCCAGGTGTGAGTCTATCTTTTGGGACTCTTGATGATGCTATGAGGTTTGATATTCTTCCCGAACAACTTGTTGAGCCCTTCAATGTTTTCACACCTGTTGGTGAGTCTATTCTAGTTGAGAGAGTTTATCGTGATTTTGCCATTTCTGTCAATCACAAGGACACCATGGCTGACTTAGTTGAGCTAGATATGGTGGAGTTTGATGTTATTCTAGGTATGGACGACTGGCTTCATGCCTGTTATGCCTCAGTTGATTGTAGAACTCGAGTTGTAAGTTTCCAGTTTCCAATTGAGCCAGTTATCGAATGGAGGAGTAGTTCAATAGTGCCTAAGGGTAATTTTATTTCGTACCTTAAGGCCAGAAAGTTAGTTTCCAAGGGGTGTATTTATCACTTAGTCTGAGTTAATGACTCTAGTGTTGAGACACCACCTATTCAGTCAGTTCCAGTTGTGAGTGTGTTTCCAGATGATCTTCCCGGAGTTCCTCCTGAGAGAGAAATAGACTTCGGTATAAATATTCTTCCTTTATTCCTCCATATAGAATGGATATAGCTGAGTTGAAAGATCTCCTTGAAAAAAGTTTTATTCGACCCGGTGTCTCACGTTGGGGCGCTCCGATCTTATTTGTGAGGAAGAAAGATGGTTTACTTAGGATGTGTATTGGTTACCACCAATTGAACAAGGTCACTATCAAGAATAAGTATCCTCTTCTGAGAATTGATGATCTATTTGATCAACTTCAGGGTTCCACTTGTTTTTCCAACATATACCTCAGATCAGGCTATCACCAGTTGAGGGTAAGAGAGAGTGGTATTCCAAAGAAAGCATTCAGTATTTTTTATGGTCATTATGAGTTTCTAGTTTTGTCTTTTGGTTTGACTAATGCTCTTGCAGCGTTCATGGATCTTATGAACATAGTGTTTAAGCCTTATCTTGATATGTTTGTTATCGTATTCATTGATGACATCCTAATTTATTCGAGGAATGAGAAAGATCATACTAGTAATCTCGGAGTAGTTCTCCAAACTCTCAGAGATACATAATTGTATGCCAAATCTTCCAAGTGTGAGTTTTGGCTTGATTCATTGGCGTTCTTAGGCCACATTATTTCTGGTAATGGAATACGAGTTGACACTTAGAAGATTAAAGCAGTGCAGAACTGTCTTAGACCCACATTTCTAAGTGACATAAAGAGTTTCTTAGGAATTGTTGGTTATTATAGGAGGTTTGTCAAGGGTTTTTCGTCCATATCATCCACACTGACTAAGTTGACTCAGAAAATGACTAAGTTTCAATGGTCTGAAGCTTATGAGAAGAGCTTTCAAGAATTTAAAACTAGGTTGACTACTGCCCAGTGTTGACCTTATCGGAGGGTACACAAGGCTTTGTTGGTGTATTGTGATGCGTCGAGAGCTAGATTGGGTTGTGTATTGATGTAGAATGGCAAAGTTATAGCTTATGCCTCTTTGACAACTTAATATTCACAAGAAGAATTACCCGACCCATGATCTAGAGTTGGCTGCTGTAGTGTTTGCTTTGAAAATATGGTGCCATTATCTTTATGGTGTGCATGTAGATGTGTTCATCGATCACAAGAGTCTTCAGTATGTATTCAATCAGAAAGAGCTTAATCTCAGACAGAGGAGGTGGTTGAAGTTACTCAAAGATTATGACATGAGTATTATCTATCACCCAAGTAAGGCTAATGTCGTTGATGATGCTTTGAGCAGGTTTTCTATTGGTAGTACTGCCATGTTGAGGAAGGCAAGAAATAATTGGCTAAAGATGTGCACAGGCTTGCACGATTGGGAGTCCGGTTGTTGGATTCCAATGAAGGCGGAGTGGTGGTGATGAATGGGACTGAATCATCACTAGTGTCTGAAGTGAAGGAGAAACAAGACCAAGATCCAGTTTTGCTTGAATTGAAGGCAAATGTTCATAAGCAGAAAGTGATGGCTTTTGAACAAGGGGGAGATGGTGTATTGAGGTATCAAGGTAGATTGTGTGTACCTAAGGTGGATGAACTCCAAGAGAGGGTCATGGAAGAAGCTCATAGCTCCAGATATTAGATCCATCCTGGTTCTACAAAGATGTATCGTGACTTGAGGGAAGTCTATTGGTGGAGTAGTATGAAGAACTGTATTGCAGAGTTCGTTGCTAAGTGCCTGAATTATCAACAAGTTAAGGTAGAGCACCAAAGGCTCGGTGGTATGGATCAGAATATAGATATTCTGGAATGGAAGTGAGAGACGATCAATATGTATTTCATTACTAGTTTGTTGCGGTCTCGCAGACAACATGATTTGATTTGGGTGATTGTAGATCGAATGACTAAATCAACTCATTTCTTGCCAGTAAAGATTACCTATTAAGTAGAGGATTATGCCAAGTTATATATTCAAGAGGTAGTCAAACTTCATGGAGTTCTAGTGTCTATCATTTCAGACAGAGGTGCACAATTCACCGCACAATTTTGGAAGTCTTTCCAGAAAGGTTTGGGTTTGAAATTATTCAATGAATTAGTGTCCTCAACGCCTATTTTGTGCTCATAACTGATGTTAATGTGTTTATATGCAGTAATGAAGGTTTAAGAACAATGCAAGGAAATTACAATGCGAAAAAGAGCGAAAAAGTTGGAAAAGCTGAAAGAAAGAGAAGTTGGAGCTTGCAAAAGCTACTTGGAGACTCGCCGAGTAAGCCTCCGGCTAGCCAAATATTCTAGAAAAATAGCCCATGTACCAAACCAACTTGGCGAGCAAAAGATGATTCAGTGATGCACCAAATGGATCGGCGATCACGATTCAGTTCGCCTAATCTTCTAGAACAATTGGATGCAGGAGACAAGCCAAAAGTTGAGAAGAATTGCAACTCGGAGGATCGCCGAGTCAATCCATGATCCCGCCTAATTTTGTCGATTGACTCCGTGTTGAGTTTTTGGGAAAGTATAAATTGATTTTTTGAAAAGAGAAAAAGGAGTTCCCAGAGTATTCCCATGTTTTGAGAGTTTTTACATACTTTTACATTGTTGAACACTCTTGGAGAGGATTTGAATATTTAGGTTTTTATTCTCAATTTTGGCATTGGTCATTGAAGATTGTTGACAATTTGGACGGATAATCTTTTTGGTAATGATTCTTTCTTTTAACTATGGTTGGGTAAAACCCCTTCCCTCAAGGGTGTGATCATGTAATAGAACATATAAATTAGCTTATGGTATTGTTAATTGCTAAATTTAATGTTATTTTGAGATTGGATTAATTGTTTATTGATGTTTTAATTGATGAACTCAAGTTGCAAATTTGGTTCTAGCTTAGATCTCTATGCTTGCTTGATAAAGAATTTTAGAGTAGAATGAATGTTGCATCTTTGGGAACCAGCTTGAGAAAGAGGGTTTAATTAAGCAATTGGGTTGTTCCGTATTGTTTAACTTGTTGAGGTTCGAGAGAGAACACTCGAAGCAGGATAGTTGATCGAGCGATAGCTATTATATTCAAAACATATCCTACCCATTGATATTCAACAACTTAAAGCAATTAATAATTACCCATTTAGCGAAGTTAGTGTTCGATTGCTCACACTACTAAGGTCCTCTCTCTAATCGTTCAATTCCCGTATTAAATACCATTTTGGAAAATTGGTTACTAAATCCCCCCATTTGATATTGATAATTAAAACTCTTTGATTTACTCTATGTTGCCTAGCCTTTTACTTCTACAAAAGATTAGAACACTTCCTTACTTTGTAATTGAATTCTTTACCGTATCACTCCCTTTAGGATCGACCCCAACTTATCATTGGGTTTATACTTGTTACCAACAACCTACACTTACAATCGAAAGAAGTGTAGTTGAGCATTATAAAAAATGGCGATGCTGCCGGGGTGTGGGTTTTAGAATTATTTTTGTGAACTAATTTTGTTGTAGTAGAATTTTCTTATTTGTGTTTTTTGTTGATTGCTCTAAACAGGTGAAGAAATAAGTGTGAACGGGAGTCATGCAAGTCAACTTGGAAAAAATGATGACATAAAAAACATGTATGATGTCAATGTGGATCTATTGGGAAGTGCTGGTCCTATTCGATTGCTCCCAATTGTGGGCAATGCAGTGTTTCATGTGACCAACACTATGTTGTAGTTGTTGCAAATAAAAGGTCTCTTTGGCGGACTTGCTCATGAGGACCCTTGTGACCACATTCGCAATTTCATGGATGTGTGTGGACCGTTTTACTTCAAGAACATCACTTAAGAGTCAGGCCGACTCTGTTTGTTTCCCTTTTCTCTAACGGGGGAAGCAACAAAGTAGTTTACTAAACTACCAAGGGAATCTATCACTTCTTGGGAGGATCTCATGGAAGTGTTTTCTGAAAGATTCTTCCCTCCCTCGAAGATGGTTAAAGTGAGGGATAATATCGAGAACTTCAAGCAGATTGATGGTGAGCCCATCCATGAACCGTGGTTGAGATTTCAAAAGTTACTTATATAATGACCTACTCATGGGTTGTCGGATAATGTGTTACTGCAATATTTCTACCGGAGTCTTGACACCGTCAACAAAGATGTTGCCGACTAACTCATTTTGGGTGGAATTATGAGACAACCATTTGACATAGCGTCAGCTTTGCTTGATGGGATGACTAAACTTAATCATGCATAGTACACTAGGGAAGATGAGGTGTCTCCTTTGAATGTTGGGCTGACAAAGGAACAATTGGAAAAGAACAAAAAATGTGATGAGAACATGGCCAAGATAATGTCCCAAATGGACTTGTTGATGAAACATGTCATGGGAAGTGGTTCTAAAGATGTGAATGCGGTTTGCGAGTAATGGTGTGAGTCCTAATGATGTATAATTTGAGGCATTGTACAACAAAGAGGTACAATTCTTGTCAAACCAAGCATGGGGTGGGGGATACTTGTCCGAGCTATCCAAGGTCGGGTCGAAATCAAGGTTGGAATAGAGATTGTGATGATGGTTGGAGAGTCGAGATCGAGATTGGCGTGATCGGTGTGCTAATTGGATAGATCGAGATGGTGATAAATATCGTTACGTTCCGCCTCATGATCGCCAAAAGCCAAAGGAACAGAAAGCCGATCCTGAATACTTTCAGACTGAGGATATGCTTGCCCGCATCCTAAACAAGGTGGAAGGATCAGATAAGGTACTCAAGGAGATGAAGGGTTATGTCTCGTCATTAAATCAAACAGTGACCTTGCACTCGGTTTTCGTAAAGCAGTTTGAGACTCAAATGGATGAAATTTTAGCTCACCTAAATCCAAGACCGAAAGGGGTCTTCCTATTGATACCTTAGTCAATTCGAAGAATGGGGCTTTAATGCATGGCCACGCGTTCCACGACGTTAAATAAGGCACTTCTTTGGAGGCAACCCAAGTTTTATTTTTTTTTGTTATTTCAATAACGTTTGTTGGATGTGCAGGTTGAAATTCAAATTTTGGAGGAAAAAGGCAATTGGGCAAGTTCATAGCTCACTCGGTGTTTCACCGAGTGGCTCAGCGAGACCGATTCAACTCGCCTTTTGAACCAACTGAAGGGATGATTTTTTGACCAATTTGATGGGCTTTCCACTCGATGACTCGCCGAGTGGATCGGTGACATTAGTAGGTCTCGCCGATCAAGGCACAAACTGAAGGGTCAAGAGCCTTTCAACCGTTTTAAATTCAAATACTTTCCTTATTTTGAACTTTTTGACTCTTGTACTCTTTCAATAAAACTCTAGATTAGCGTTTTAGTTTAATATTTGTGGTTGTCCTCGTGTGCTATTGGAAGTCTGAAGTGTTGCCCATCCTCCATTCTTTGCCTAAGTTTTTACTTTTCTGCATTTGAGGTTGGTTTTTGGAATTAGCATTAATTTCATGATATATACTAAGCATGATAATGAGTAGTTAATGTTGTCTACCTTGATTGTGTTCCTATTCACTCGTTGGAATTTAATTTGGAATCAAGAATGTTAGACATTTTAGTTTAGCCTAAATTGGTTGAGTTTCAAGTTTGAATTGTATGAACGGTGTATGTTGCATGTTGGGTTTTGTGCGGGTGAAGTCTGAGTAACCCGAATTCCACCAAACAACTTGAATTTGCCCAATGATGGATTGGGTGACATCGTTCTTAAGGGAAAAATCGTTGTTTGGTTGAATTTAAATCAATTGGGAGGAAGTCTGAGTACCTTGGCATAGAGATTCATGGTGGGTAGGCTTAAATTGTATGGAATTGTGCTTAAAATTGTTTATCATAGGCTGTTCGTTGAGAATTCAATTATGGGATGGGAATTTAACACGTCGGACCATTTGGCGAGCAGAGTCGAGTTCACCGAGTGACTCGGTGGTGCACTGAGTGACCACCCTTATCACTTATTGAACTGAATTATTGGTATTATTTGCTGTAAATTTTGGCGATGTTCTATCGCTCTACTAATAGAATCGGTGAGTCACCAAATTTCTTTAACATCGCCTTTCTGATCCTTAATTTTTGCTAAATGTCTCTCTGACTTTTGATGAGACCTCTCTTTCTCGCCGAATAGGTTCAGTGAATCGCTGATGGAATTGTGGCCTCGCCCATTTGAGTTGAATTTTTGCTTATTTGTGTTGTAAATTTCTATGAGTCCTCTATTGCCCGCTGAATGCTCTTAGCGAATCGCCGAGCAGTTTGGCGAGTTTGTCTATAACTTTTGGAGATGTTATTTCACTAACCCTTTGTAGGTGCAATTTGTTCTTGTTGGTGTTGGTTTTTTACAGATATGGCCAGACCTAAAGAACCGGCAAATGGTCCACCACCCTACAAAAGGCTAAAGGGGATTTAATTGCAGAAGAGATTGCACCTCCCCGAGCTATTTATTCGAAACCTCCTCACAAGAGTGCTAAGGGAAAATGGAAGAAATAAGTGGTCACCAGTTCCATTTCAAGCTCATCGGATAGTATAGGCATCGACTCCACCCATTTCACCTCCTCTGGGTCTGAAGGTGAGGAAGCTGCGGGGTCCAGGACTATAGTTCACACACTGGCAACAGAGTGAGAGTTGCTAAAGCGGAGGCGCTCGGAACAACATTCTGAAGTAGTTCATGATTAATTGGCTAGACTTCTAAGACTCCCGATGCCTACAACACCTTCAGTCTCCCTAACACCTCAAGTGCCCTAGGCCCCAGTTCATCCTCCTCGGTCAATGAATTGACTGAAAGCTGCTTGCTTGCAGACTATTTTGGAGGATAAGTGGTTGTCTACGGATGGTGTAGTTGACAGGTATCTAGTTGTGTGGGAGACACTACATTTCCAAAAATTCCAACAGTTCACTAAGCCTCGAAATTCGTATGTACCTTCATGGGTTCGAGAATTTTACGAGGGATATGCAAAGTTGCTCCCGAAATGGAAGAAGAAAACTGGATCACTGGAACCGGTTGACTAAGCAGAGGTGTGACGTAAGAAGGTAAAGTGCAATGCAACTGATATTAATGATTAATTGGACTGTACTACACACTATTTACTCTTTGACCAACATGGTCAAAACCAAGACACTAGAGGATTTTAAGGGGTGAGTTTCCTCATTGCTGAGTGATATCACTCCCCCATGGATAAATGCGGGAGTTGTGATTGAAAAAAAAGATTTGATCATCTTCGCTTGGTATTACTTCGGCTTTATTAGCAGCACTTTAATGCCATCAGAGAATGAGTCCATCATCCGGCATCCAAAGGCTGTACTTCTACGTCATATCATTGATTGAGAGAGGCTGAATCTAGGGTCGATCATTGCACATGAGATGGCTATGAGGGCTAAACAGAATAAGACCTCATTGCCATTTCCAATTCTTACCAACAATTTATGTCACCAAGCTGGTGTGCCCTTTATGGCGAAGACTAATATTGAGGTGACTCCTACCTCGTTTACTGACATTCGAAGGATTGAAGCAGAATATACGAAGGATGAGGCTAAGAGGAGGAAGAAAACCCTAGTAGACACATCCCCAATTGTAGATGTGGATTCCATGGACACAAGAACTACTCAGCCCACTCAGGCAGACGAGCCCTAAGGTATACTTACTCCCTCACCTTCTATTGCTCCTGCTACTACTTCTGCTTCCCATCCCCCTTTGACCCAGGCCATGCTGTATAAAATGGGCAACCTTGCCTATTCGACTGATGTGAGGGCCTCAAAGGTTGAGGCAGTTATGCCATCTATGATTGACAGAGTGATAGCTGCAGTGTTGGCTCCTATTCGGGAGGAGTTGAGGGGACAACGTGAGATAATTATTTTCCATGGCCTGGCATTGGATGTGCTCTTACCACTCGGGTTGAGGCATTTGAGTAGAGTGATGGACAACCTACTGAGTTGAAAGCCTTGAAGGCTGATATTGATGGACTCCGACGTGATGTGGACGAGTGGAAGTCCACCAACATCTTGATGTTGTGGGGCAATGTCGATATTCTCGAGGACCCCAGTGCGGATATGCATGCTATTTCTGAGATTCCTTCGTCTACTGTGATCGGAGATGCTGCTGTAGCTGAGGATGATGGAGAGTCTAACACAACCGAGATGGATGAGGAGGAGCTAGAGGCTCGTGATAAGGCAGTCTTTGAGGATTTGGAGGATTTAAAGCTTGACTTGGTAGGGGTGGCCACAGAGGCCTCACTACGCGACACGTCCAGGATTGGGTCTAGTGGGGTGAAGGTATTTTGATACCTAACCTCTTGGTTGTATTTTGTTTTTATTTTGTTCTTTGGGATACTTTGTTGTTTTGTTGTTTTCTTTTTTGTTCAAACTTCTCCATGAATGCTTTAATAGTGAATGTTGGTTTTGACTCATTGGTATCTCTCTTGTTTTCTTGATCGTGAATGTTGCAAATGTTTTCTTGTACATTTAAGTGTCGATTGTGGTCAGTATCGATGACTTGAATAGTGTTATTGATGAATGATATGTTTGTGCAAGTCCAACAAGGCAAATTAAGTTGAATAAGTCATGTGTGAACTCTTAGCATCTCATTGTGACTAGTCAAATTGTTGAAGTGAGTCTTGTAATGATCATTGCACGTGAGCTTAACTTGTAGAGTCATGATCAATGATTGTGTTGAATGCCTTGTGTGGTGAGGTTAACTTGAAATACGTGTATGGTGATACCTAGAACCTGCCTCGTTGGTCCAATTGACTAACTTTGGCGAATGAAGAAAATGATCTTAGGCATGAATATTTTAGAGTGAACCTAATTCCTATACCTTTGTGTGACCACCTTGTGAGTGTGTGAACCTAGCTTGGCCCCATTTGAGCCCAACCTTTTCTTTGGATGAAACATGAACACAAATTTTTAAACCAGTTGTTGAACTTACCATCTCTTTCCCACCTATAACCTTCATGAAACAATGGTTTGTTTGAACAACAAACTTAGGCAAAAAGCCTAAGTTGGGGGTGTGGTGAGAATGAAGAAAGAAACCGAGCAAAAAGGTTCATGTAATTTATCCTTGGGAATTTGTTGTGAAGAAAAAGATGGAACCCCTCCATATAAAAAAAAGAAAAAGCAAGGTGGAAAGTTAAAAAGAAAGCATGAATTTGTGTCCATTGCAAAGTGTTACGGAAATGAAAGGGGTGTCCGATGAGCTATAACAAAAATTTTGTGTGCTATGAATATGCCAAGGAGGAGTTGTTTAAGATGAAAAGAATGAAATAAAAGGAAAATAAATGAAATTTGAGCCATGTTTCATGAAGGTAGAAGTCACTATGCCAAAACGAATCATACATGTACCATCAGCCCAATTACAAGCCTTGAAAAACCTTTGTGATCTTGCATGAGCCGAGTGATGTGTTGGTTGGAAAATACGGGCAAGCCTATGAGTAAAATCATGCACGTTTTTCTCACTGGGAGTGTGACAATAGATTTTGATTCCTTAATTGTAATCTTTGATTGGCATTGTGAGAGCATGGAATCATTCTTGATGTGAGGGCATTCAAATACATTTGTTGAGCATGAATTTGGATTTGAAGTGAGCATTGTGAGCTTGAACTCTATTTGATGATGGCTAGTCATGGTTTGAAACTTTTAGTGCACAATTGAACATTGCATGTGTAGATTGAACCTTGTGTACATTCATGTTGAATCTCACGGAGCACTACGTGTAGACATCCTTGTTGGCCTGATTTATCTTGTGTTTTACTTGAGGACAAGAAAAAATTTAAGTTGGGGGTGTTGATGAGTTAGGAATTTCGACTCATTTAGGGCTCATTATTCAATGAATTAGTGTCCTCAATTCCTATTTTGTGCTCATAATTGATGTTAATGTGTTTATATGTAGCAATGAAGGTTTAAGAACAAGGCAAGGATATTTTGATGCGAAAAAGTTTGAAAAGCTAAAGAAAAGAGAAGCTGGAGCTCGCAAAAGCTACTATCTGACTCTCCGAGTGAGCCTCCAGCTCGCCAAATATTTTAGCAAAATAGCCTATGTACCAAGCCAACTTGGCGAGCAAAAGATGATTTGGTGATGCGCTGAATGGATAGGCGATCACGACTCAGCTCGCCTAATCTTCTAGAACAATTGAATGCAAGAGCCACGACAAAAGTCAAGAAGAAGTGCAACTCGGCGGAGTCGATCGGTGATCCTGACTAATTTCACCGATTGGACTCCGTGTTGAGTTTTTGGGAAAGTATAAATTGATTTTTTGAATAGAGAAAATAGAGTTCCCAAAGAGTGTATTCCCTAATTTTAAGAGTGTTTACATACTTTTACATTGTTTAACACTTTTGGAGAGGATCGGAGCTTGGATTTGAAGATTTAGGATTTTGTTCTCAATTTTTCCATTAGGCATTGAAGATTGTTGACAATTTGGATGGATAATCTTTTTGGTAATAATTTCTTGCTTTATGCTATGGTAGGTTAAAACCCTTTCCCTTAGGGGTGTGATTATGTAATCGAATACATAAATTAGCTTACGTATATTGTTAATTCCTTAATTTATTGTTGTTTTGAGATGGGTTCAATTGTTTATTCATGTTTTAATTGATGAACTGAAGTTGCAAATAAGGTTCTAGCTTAGCTCTTTATGGTTGCTTGAGAAAGAAGTGTAGAGTAGAATGAATGATTGATAGTTGTATTGATTTGCATCTTTACGACCCAGCTTGAGAAAGTGGGTTTAATTAAGGAATTGGGTTGGTTTGTATTGTTTAGCTTGTTGAGATTTGAGAGAACTCACTTGAAACATGATAGTTGATCGAGAGATAGCTACTATATTCAAAACGTATCCTACCCATTGAAACTCAACAACTTAAAGAAATTAATAATTACCCAGTAAGTGAAATTAGTGTTCAGTTGCTCACACTCCTAAGGTTCTCTCTCTAATCGTTCAATTCCAGTGTTAATTACCTTTGTGGAAAATTGGGTACTAAATCCTCCAATTTGATATGATAATTAAAACTCTTTGACTTACTTTATGTTCCGTAGCCTTTTACTTCAACAAAATAATACAACACTTCCTTACTTCGTAATTAATTCTTTATTGTATCATTCCATATAGGATCGACCCCAACTCATCGTTGGTTTATACTTGTTAGCGGTCGCCTAAACTTTGAATCAGAAGAAGTGTAGTTGAGCGTTATCAAAGATCTAAATCTTCGCAAAAGGAGGTGGCTTGAGTTACTAAAGGATTATGTATGACATGAGTTTTCTTTATCACCTAGACAAAGAAAATGTTGTGGCGGATGCCCTTAGTCGGTTATCGATGGGAAGTGTTACTCATATTGAGGATGATAGAAATGAGTTGGTTCGAGATGTTCATAGATTAGTCTGATTGGGTGTTTGATTAGTTGACTCTACCAAAGGTGGGGTTATGGTCCACAATGGTTAAGACTCATCTTTTGTGGTTGACGTGAAAGCTAAGCAAGGTCTTGATCCGAGATTGGTTGAATTCAAGGAAACAGTAATTAAAAAGTCCATAGAAGCTTTCTCCCAAGGGGGAGATGGTGTGCTTCATTATGAAGGTCATTTGTTTGTTCCCAATGTAGATTACTTGAGAGATAAGATCTTATCAGAAGCCCATAGTTCTCGATATTCCATTCACCTGGGAGCCACCAAGATGTTTCGGGATTTGCGGGAGGTCTATTGGGTGAATGGGATGAAGAAGGATATTGCAGAATTTGTAGCTAAGTGTCCTAGTTGTCAACAAGTGAAAGTTGAGCATCAAAGGCCGGGAGGTTTACCTCAAGATATTAGTATTCCTACTTGGAAGTGGGAAGACTTTAATATGGACTTCATTGTTGGTTTACCATGAATCCGACGGCAACATGACTTGATTTGGGTTATTGCAGATCGAATGATGAAATCGACTCATTTAATTCCCGTGAAGATTTCTTATTCGGCAGAGAACAGTGCTAAGTTGTACTTGAGAGAAATGTTTAGGTTGCATGGAGTTCCCTTATCCATTATCTCTGATCGTGGTGCCCAATTCACCTCTTAGTTTTAGAAATCTTTCCACACAGGGATTGTTACTCATATTAAGCTAAATGCGACCTTTCATTAACAAACCGATAGGCCAGCGAAGAGTACGATTCAGACTTTGGAACATATGTTGAGAGCATGTGTAATTGACTTCAATTGTAATTGGGATGATCATTTTCCTTTGATTTAATTTGCATATAATAATAGCTATCATTCAAGCATTGGTACGGCCCCATTTGAGGCTATATATGGTAGGAGGTGTAGATTTTCTATAGGTTGGTTTGAAATGGGTGAAGTCGCCTTGATAGGTTCCGAATTGGTACATAAGGCTATGGAGAAAGTTCGGCTAATAAAAGAAAGGTTGAAAATGGCTCAAAGTCGACAAAAGTCTTATTCCAATGTTAGAAGGAGGGATCTTGAGTTTGAGGTAAGTAATTAGGTCTATTTGAAAATTTCACCCATGAAGGGTGTAATGAGATTTGGGAAGAAAGGGAAGCTTAGTCCCCGTTATATGGGCCCATATCAGATTTTGAGGCAAATTGGTATGGTCACTTATGATCTTGAATTGCCCAATGTGTTGGCATTAGTTCATCCAATTTTCCATGTCTCTTTATTGAATAAATATGTTGGAGATACGACATCTATAGTTCCCTTAGAAGGTTTGGAAGGTAACGAGAATCTTTCTTATTAGGAAGTTCCGGTTGAGATTTTAGACCAGCAAGTCAACAAGTTGAGAAATAAAGAAGTTGCTTTTATGAAAGTTTTATGGAGGAATCAGTTAGTTGAGGGTGCTACTTAGGAGGCTGAGGCCTATATGATGTCCCGTTATCATCATCTCTTTTATTCCATCCCTACTGTAACTTGAGGTATTGAGTTCCTCATGGTTTACTCTTTTGGTGTCATGTGCCTTAGATATTCCCATGATTTCCTCATTTATGAATGTTCATGAGAAGCTTAATTTTTAGAAAAGGAGTTACTTGATTGATTTCAACATGTTTATGTGCATTTGAGTATGAGTTGCATATAGACTTCATGATATGATGTTTTGAACATGCTTTAGCTTGGAGTTGATGTTTCCACCTCAGATATGTGCATTTTGTGTAATTGCATTCATGTTGAGCAGTTAGATTAATTTGTTAACCTCCTTACGATGTCTTAGATCTCATTCAAGGATGAATGTTCCCAAGGAAGAGATAATGTAATGCCTCGAATTCAAAAAGGGAGAAAATTTTAGTTTTTCAGAACCTGGTGCCAGTGCTGACGGACGCTATCGATGGTACGACACACGGACCGTAGGTCAGATCGTGATTGGCATGCTTAAGTTCCCAAAACATGACTTCCAGTAATTTCCAACGGTTCACTAAGACGGTCCGTCGTTAAATATATGAGTCGTATGTAGGTCTCGTTGGTGAGTCCCAGACTTAGAGAGATTTTGGTGTCAAAAGCGGTGACCCATGATTGGACATGTACAGCCCGTAGGTTGACCCACATACCATACATGGGCCCGTCATTGGGAGTCGACAAACCATAGTCTGAACTTGATCGACGGCCAACAATGCAGTCCGTGGTTTGACAATGGACCGTAGGTCGGGTCGTCGACTGGAGTCGAAAGTTATTTTTATGAGGGTTTTTGGGTCTTTTCCTAATTATTCTAGTCTAATACTATATTGTTTTACCCTTTATTAGAATACTATATAAATTCTTTTAACCCCCATAGTCTTCAAAATCAATTCACTCTCTCAAAATTCTCAAAAGAAGAACAAGTCATCCTCTCAAATATTTCTCTCTCTAGAAGCTTGAAGAAGAAGGTTAGGGTTTCAAGCCAAGTATCCAATTCCACCATTGATAGTAAGCTTTTGGCAACAAGGTATGATAGTCTTCAACTATAGATCCCTTTCCTCCATAGAGTTCCTAAATTCCCCAATTTTTGAAGTTAGAATTCTCCAATTGAAGATAGGGTTTTCTTCCATGTCATTGGTTCCTTTAAATGTTGATTTACTTGATTGTTTTATGAACTATTATGCATGAATTGAGAAAATTCCATGTTTTAAAGATGAATCGCCATGAATCCATGCTTAACCCATGTTTTAAAGATGAATCGTCATGAATCCATGCTTAACCCATGTTTTTATAGATTTTGATGAATTAAAGTGGGTTTTGAATTATGAAAGGTGAATTATGGAAATATGTATGTTCTTATGAAATTGATGAAATATGATATAACTTTCTTTGAGAGTAAAGCATAAATGTTGTTTTCATTGTTTATTGTTGTAAAAGGTTTTCTCACATAAAAGATTCTAAGGTTGAGAGGTCTTCTCACCTTAAATGAATCAAAGTTAATGGGATATTCTAATAATGAGGCAAGCGGCGATTACGCATGACCTTCAATGATAAGACAAGTGGCTATTACCCATGTCTCATGAATGTTAAGAAAAGTAAAGAATTATGAATATTTTGTGGGAGTTATGCTTAGAACCAAGTGGAAAAGTAGCGATTACCCATGTCCCATAACCTATGTGCCACTATAGGTTGTCTAGATAAACATTAGCTAGTGGATCCACGTAACCTAGAAGTTCATGGTTCTTACCTTGTCAAGTGAGAACACTTCTTTTCGATGTAGGGTAGACACCAGATTCCATGTTAATAACTCACATTCTCTTACATGTTGGTTAATCTCCCACATTAATGAATCAAGGTTATTTCAAGAAGTATCTCATAAATGTTTTAAAGATGTTAACTTGCATTGACCTTGTTTTTAAGAATTGTGTTTCTAACTCTTCTATCTGATGTTTTAGCTTGGTCATGGCATATCATGAAAAGGTCTTTTTAGCATGATTTTACTTTTTATGCATTGCTTTCATACTTGGTACATTTTTGTACTAACGCATACTCTTGCCTACATTCTACAAAACTGTAGGGTCCGACGCACCAGATTCACAATTATGTGGCTAGGGATCTCTTAGTAAAAGTTTTAAGATAGGTGACTCCTTATGTTTCGAGGACCGAGACTTCATTTCATATTGCCTTTATGTTTTGTATTGTATGTGATGTATGGGTTACGTTCCGATCACTTCTTATGTACTAGATGGCTTTGAGACATTGTTAGACTTTTGTAAAATTATATAAAAATCTTATGTCTTGAATTTTGTCTTTTAAAATCTCTTCATTTTCTATTATCTTGTTTATGTATGATAAGTGGCTTGTGTAGGGCCTCTCGGGGTCCTATATGCCATGTTAAGGCTAGGGTCTATGTTGGGTCGTGGCACCTTCCCACATAAGATCTTCGAAGAGGTATTTGTTGAAAAGTATTGGACAAAAGTTAGGAGAAAGACCGTTATAGAGTTTGACTCTATAGTATGACTTCTGAGCAATGAAAGAAGTGAAATTTCCAAAATGTCTTATAGCCTCTTATTCATGAATGTGGCTCTCTTCACATTAATAAACAAGACGTTAATCGATGCGGCTTGTCTGACATCCTAGGACCTTTCTAAAACCTCTTTCTCTGAATACCAAGTTTGTAACGACCCAAAATTACACCATAGATATGACATGGTGAATAGGACCTATAGAGTCCCTAAAAAAACATACTTGACTTAAGCATGACATAAGGAAACATAATTACAAAGGTTATGATGGAACATAAGTGTCTCTCCCCGAGGGTACCTCTGGACATAAACATGGGACCTAGGATCACGAGTGACCTCAAGCTAACCCTGAGCTGGCTTATCATAAGCAAACTGAACAAATCTATGAAAAGATAAACTAATGCGGAAGCTAAATCATGAGATAACTGAATGATGGGGAATATCCAATACTGGTATGAATATATATAAAATTCTAAGAGTTTAGTGGCACTGAACAATCAGTCAAAAGCTAAAGCTGAATCTAATACTATGTCTGAAATAAGTCTCTAATGGACTAGAGATGCTAGGACATTCCCCCAGCTAACTCTAGCAAATACTGAAAACTGAAATGAGAAGACTAGATATAGAAAAATGTATGTTATCCTCGAAATATGAGGACTCACCAGTGAAACTGCTGATATGGAGATCGGGAGCAGATATATGCGTGATTTGGATGCTGAGTACCTGAACCTACATCACGAAAAGATGTAGCGCAGAGTATGCGTCAGTACTTGAAAGGTACTAAGCATGCAGGATAGGATACAACTGAACAAACATATAACTGAACAAGGCATACTGGGCAATGATATAATCTGAACATGATAAAAGATACTGAGATATGCTGAATATGAACTAAACTGAATGCAATGACCGAGTATGTCACGCCCCGAGCTACCCCCAAGATGCGGGCACGGGACCTAGGACCACAAGTGATCCCAAGCTAACCCTGCTGGCATGATCATGAGCATACTAAAGAAAATAAACTGATGCGGAAGCTAATTCATAAATAAATATCTGGAAAGATGGGGAATACCCATATACTATAACTGAATATATCAAATCTGAGAGTTGAATACAAAAGAAATATCAAACTCAAAACACTAAGCTGAATC
>JAJOOR010086772.1:0-13711 GCA_036250505.1 Solanum acaule | reverse complement strand
ATTAAGTCTAATAATTTATAGTTTCTTAAATGTAATCTTTGAATACACATAAATTAAAAAAAGAAATAAGACAAATAAATTATAAATTGAATAATTGATATTTTCAAATATTAATTTACCACAAAATGAAAGTGAAGGAAGAAGTTGTGAGGCAAAAATAAAGAGAAATTATTTGAAAAGGTGTCAAATAGACAGGAAAACGGGCCCATATGATTGAATAGTTGGCAGCCATTGAATGGGTCACTAATACACGTGGCAGCATGTGCATTTCACGCTTTTGACTCCAAAAATCGCGTGTTTATTTATTTAAAGGTAGGATAGTTAAAGTGCCTATTTGTGCATTATGAAAGTTGGAGGTCAAAGTTAAAATTTGAAGCCAAATTTAGGGGTCAATATATGTATTATGCCTATAGTAAAATTGTCCTTCTATTTATAGTTTCTTAAGAAGTGTGCAAAGTCAATAGTGGACAAATATTATTGGATAGAGGGAGTATTATTTTGAAGATTCAAATGTGGCAGTCTCAATATAGCGGTGTGGTCTCGAATAAAATTTTCTTTTGTAGATTTATGGGATTTTTGTTTTGATTACAAAAAGTACTTATTTGCTTATTTGCAGCACCTCAACTCGAATTTCTGTTGGAATGAGTGAGGTGATGAGAGTTGAAGCCAAGATTTCTTGCTACGCTCTATAGATGTTCATACGATTCTTGTGGATTTAATTTGGTTGTATTTGAATTCAGTCTCTCGTTAGATCTTCATTGAAGGATTGTCCACCTTCCCAAGCCTCTCTATGAAATGACTTCCATTACTAAATTAAATGAAAGAACTTTCAAACTAGTTGATAGCTGTTTCTTTTGTGCAGTTCATATTTTGTAGGAGTACAACTTTTCTTTAAAAATAATTTCTCGTCCTTATTAAAAAGAGATATTCGTTAATATTTATCATTTCACAAAATTAATACATAAATGATATTATTCTTCCTGTTCTAGTCTAGAAAGTTATTAGCCTTGAAATTATGTATTTGACCAACAAAAGAAAACTAAATACTAATTAATTTATGTTCATTAGTCAAATTAATTAATCAAAATAAACTAATTTATGTTCATTTATTAAAAAATTGACTTCAAGAAAACACTTAAATAAGGGTGTAAGGGTAAAGTTACCTAAGTTTCAGTGGTGACAACTAAATAGAAACTAGGGAAAAGGCTTAAATATGCCATTGAACTTTCAGAAAAAGCTCATTTATGTCATCCATTAAAAGTTTGGCTCATCTATGCCATTATCGTTTAAGAAAAGGCTCATTCATGCCATTATTTTTTAACGGTGATTTTGCAAAACCATTTTTTACACATGGCCAATTATAATTCGGCCATGTCATTATTTTTTTCAGAAGTTTGATTTTTTATTATAAAAAAAAAATGACGTGGCCGAATTATAATTGGCCACGTGTAAAAAATGGTTTTGCAAAAAATGTTTGTTCAGAATTTTGATTTTTTATTATAAAAAAAATAATGACGTGGCCGAATTATAATTGGCCACGTGTAAAAAATAGTTTTGCGAAACCACCATTAAAAAATAATGGCATGAATGAGCCTTTTCTTAAACGGTAATGGCATAGATGAGCCAAACTTTTAACGGATGGCATAAATGAGCCTTTTCTGAAAATTCGATGGCATATTTGAGCCTTTTCCCTAGAAACTAAAGGAGTACTAATTATGTATTAATTTTACTAAATTAATTCTTATAATTATACTTTCAAATTCTTAAATCCAAAAGATTGTTCATTTGGTTTCAATTTATTTGGCATTCGGTGACTCGACACTCATTAAAGAAAATATTTACTTTTTTCAAAAGTGGTAATATTTTAGTTTGGGAATATTTTCATCATCTATTTGTCTAGTGGTTTCTGAGTAAAAAGAGAAAAATTTCTCATAGTGTAGAAATCTATCCAAAATGTCTCCATGGGCTGGTGCAAGAATATTCAGCAGAGGCAACATATATATATATATATATATATATATATACTATGACGAAGTGTCATTACAGGTAAACATATGTTGAAAACACCACTTCAATGACATACTTGGCAAACATATGTAGTAAACTTAAAATGAAAAGGTAAATCCATAACAGCAGTGAAATCCTAAATTCTTAAGAACAACATAGATAACAAGTGGTGGTATTTATGTAATGCATCAAGCTGACTGCTGCTCGCCCGCTACTTTTCTCGCTTCATGAACTATGATAATGGAGAAAGGCCAGAATAAATTGGACCGCGAAAACATTGCACCAAATAAAACAGCACAGTCCAGTCATATGGCATACAAAACTAGGCATGGTGTAACTAAAACTGTAGCTACTGCTGCTGATGTTGACCAATTTCTCTTCGGACTAAACGTTTAGCCAGGAGAAGCAGTCATATTATGACTTCCCAGTAGTACTAAAACTTGGAACATCTGCTTCACTCATCACCCAATCCGGCCCTCGCCTTCAAATGTAGCTTGAAGTCCATAATGTCACCCTCCCACCGTGTCACAGTTTGATTTTCACAAACCCATATCTCATGGGCAACCTGGTTTATGAGCCTGAAATCATGACTAACAAGAACCATGCCACCGTCCCATTCATTCAAAGCCTCGGCAAGTGAGTCAATTGTCTCAATATCGAGATGGTTGGTTGGCTCATCGAGAAGCAGCATGTGAGGTTGCCTAAAAGCTAACCACGCAAATATTACCCGGCTACGTTGACCGTCTGACAAGTTTTTCATAGGCATTACTTGAGCTTTACCAGTAAGGCCAAATCTCCCAATTGATGCCCTCATCTTCTCCTCCTCATTCCCAGGATACTCTTTTATCATGAATTGAAGAGCAGATAATTCCATGTCAAGCTTCTCAGCCAAGTGCTGGTGGAACTGTGCAATCCGAAGGTGATTATGCCGCCTAACCATGCCATCAAGGGGAACCAACTCCCCTGTCATCAGCTTAAGTAGCGTGCTCTTTCCAGCTCCATTAGGTCCCACCAGTGCTACCCTTGAATCAAGGTCTACACCAAAATCTAGGTTCTTGTAAATGAGATTATCGGGTGTGTAGCCAAATGTCACTTCCACAAACTGCAGAACAGGAGGGGGGAGTTTGCCAACATTAGGAAAACGGAAGACCAGGACCTTGTCCTTTGCCACCTTCTCTGTAAGCCCTCCACGCTCCATCTTAGCCAGTGTTTTCTCTTTACTTTGTGCTTGACGAGCTAGTTTGGCAGATCCATGTCCAAAACGAGCAATGTACTCCTTCATTGAAGCAATCTGCTCCTGCTCCCATCTGTACTGTTTCATCTGATTTTCTTCCAGCTCCTCACGGGTTTGGACATATTGGTCATAATTACCGGTGTAGAGCTTCAACTTCTTATTTTGCATATGGATGATGTTAGTACACACACCATTTAGAAAGTCTTGCGAGTGTGAAACAACAACCAGAATACGGTCAAACTTCTTCAAGGTTTCTTCTAACCACACGCAAGCCTCTAGGTCTGTATTCAGGAAAAGAATATCCTAAGCATGTCAAATCTAAATAGTCTGTGATTGAAGGATCCAGCAAACCTTCCATTAGATCCATTAGTATGAAGAAACAACAATATACTATGTCATCCCTGTATTTCCTTTCCGTTAGGAGGGAACTTCACATCACTACTTAGCAGAGGGAAACAGTCACAGAAAGACACCAGGAGAAATGCTGTAACCAGAGTGAAATAACATGTCTAAGGTCCCATATTAAATTCTATAACGTCAGTTTTCATCATTATATTCATTCATCCAGAATGTAATTAACGATGTCTCCAACCAAGCATTTCGCAACACAATATCTTAGATACTAGAAAAATGCATAAGAAGATTACCTAGATGATTGGTGGGTTCATCAAGCAGCAAAATGGTCGGATTCATAAACAGGGCACGAGCAAGAGCAATCCTCATCCTCCATCCACCGGAAAAATCTCGTGTTTTTTGTTCTTGCATTTTCTTGTTAAATCCAAGACCAAACAGGATTTCAGCTGCACGCTTCTCAGCAGTTGATGCGTCCAAAGCTTCCAAACGCTCATAGATGCGTTCAAGTTGCTCTCCACCACCATCATCCTAAGGACAAGACACAAAACGAGTCATCACATTCGCCCAAAAAGAGTAGACCAATCCCATGGAATACATTGTCAGTTTATTATTCAGGGCACAATACCTGTGCAGCCAAGACTTCAACTTCTTTCTCCAATCTCAACCTCTCTTCATCACAACTAATAACAGCTTGAAGTGAGGACATGTCAGACGCTTCAATCTCGCGCGTTAGATGAAAGATATCCATATGATCTGGGATGGGAAGTTCACGACATCCTATAGCAGAAAGAAGAGTAGACTTCCCACAGCCATTAAGCCCAAGCAAACCATAACGTCTGTGCAATTAATGTCCCAGGATATGACCATCAGCTATACTAAGGAAACAGTAACACAAAGAGATGACAAACCTTACCTTCCATAGTTAAGCTCCAGTTCAGAATCAACTATAAGATCATGTCCGTGAAAAGTAAGTGATAACGATTCTATCTGCAAACAAAGAGCACCAGAATTAATATACCTGCGAGTCTTGCATGAAAGAAAACTTCCTATAGGTAATAATCTTTTTTATAGTTACCGTAAGTCCAAAACCATAAACAGGGGTGCTTCTTGTTCATGAGTAATGATAGCCATATGCAACTTCACCAATCAAGACCTTTGTTCCTAACTAAGTGAATATGGGATAGCTTCAGCTATTGACTGATTCTTTTTAATCGAGAAATCTCTGAGGGCTAGTGGCACATGGTTTGAGACCGTTACACGTGGCTAACCCACACATGTGGGTTGCCCTCTTACCACTAGACCAAAGCCCACGGTTATAAACTGACTAACGTACCAAGATTTGGAATATCACACTATGCACAAAAACACCCAAGTGATTGTTCTAGAGAAAAGGAGATCAAGGAAATGAACAATCAAATGATCATAGGCGTCATAAGTTAGCAATGACGAATAATGAGAGGAGATAAATCCATGAATAAAAAAAATAATCATTTATTTAAGCATTTAGAGAGTGTATTGCAAAAAACATCCAAGACCAGACATTGGTGTGTTCATAATTCAGCTTGTTGAAATTTTTGGGTATTTTAGCCAGTCTTGCACCTCAATTATTTCAAAATTTAGTATGTTTTTCTATTTATTTTTTTTAAAAAAGCTTTTTTCATAATATCTTTTTAGATTTATGGTTCAAATATTTTTATGGGCAATAATATGACAATTTCTACAAAATTCAAGACAAAATGTTGCTAACTTGATTGAAATGATTTCCACTTATATATTTTCAATTCCAAGTCATTATACTTTGGAAATACTCTCAATTCCTAAATATACAACTGTTTGTGTTTATAGTTAAGCACAAGTTTTCCCCCTATGAATCAAACTAGATTTTCCGGCGGTAATAAATCCAACAGTTCAATTCCAGAAAACCCAAAGGAACTAACCCGAATATCTCTGGAAAGTGGATGTGAACATAAAACACCGGTACAAGTCCGATCAGACAACTGAAAATCTCCTACACCATTCGTTAATTCATCGTTACTCTCCGCCAGAGTAGCTGTTGCAGCCGCTGCCGCCTTCATCGCCGCCGCCTTAGACTTCCCTCCTCTCTTGGCAGCTGCTGCTGCCTTCTTCTGAGCCTCTCTCTTCTTACTCGCATCTGACACCATCTATCAATTTTCAGAAGAACAAAAAAGAACTTTCCGATCAGAAAGCAAAAACTACAATAATATGCAATTCAATCGGAAAAAAAATTACCTTGAAAAAGTATATGTTAATCAGAAGATTTTGCAATAATCAGATGTGTATTAACCTTCTTTTTTGTGTGATTCTAGTTCTGAGGATGAGGATTTTGAGGGTAAAAAGAGATGTTTTTGGATGAATATTTATAAGAAGAGTGTGGGAAGAAGATGATACACGTGTCAGTTTTACTGTTGAAGTTCAGGAGAATTTGATCGGTGATGTTTCGAGAATTGCGACTTCTCTTCTTATTTAAGTTGCGTAAATTGACTAGGAACTGAAAATGTCACACTGATTATTTGTCATATGAGAAAAATGCCACGTCGATAAAAGTTAAGTATTAAATAGCTAACTAGTATCGATAATTTAGGAGGATTACAAATTTAAAATGGTCTTTGCCTCTTTGGGTTTTCTGCTCTTTTATTTGGTTTTTCACTTTTCTATGGTTACTTAGCATAATATACAGGCACTTAGGAAGTGTAAGTGTTCTACAAAAACACATAATCAATAATCACATCATGTTGGAAATATAATTTAAATTGATTCAATAACTGATGTTTTCACCAATTATAATTTGTATATGATTTATTTGATATTCTAGGAATAATTATTTTTTATTCCATGTAAAACAAAAAGGGAAAGCTAAAATTTAATCTCAATTTTATTTTTGATTTCATCTTTGACTAGATAGAAATGTAAGAACGTTAATCAAATATATTTGTTTGAGAAAATATGTTCCAACAAACGATTGAAAAGACTGCACAAAAATAGGCCAAGGAAAGTGGAAATAGAGCATCAGTCTGTCTGTCTGCATCTCAGTCTCCCCTGTTTTTGTCTATACATAAGCAATTGCCTCCACTCTAAAAAGAGATTTCTTGCATAAACTTGTCTCAACCAGGGTTATCTTTTTCTCTTTGCAGTAACGTAACATTACGTGTAATAACTCTAACTAACTGATGGTTGCAATGATAGTTATAGTCCCTTCTCTTGTCTCTTGATAATAATAATATCTTTGTTTTTATGTGCAGCAAAGGTTACATAGACTTGACGGGCAGTCGAACATAAAAATCGTGAAATTAAAATAAGATAGTATTTGAAAAAAAGAGAGTTATAAATGATATTTGAAAATTAAAATTGTGGTTAGACGTGAATACAAATTGAAGTTGTTTTTGAAAAAAAAAAATTATGACTAATTTGAAGTGAAAATTGTGTAATCAACATTTTAGAATTTTTTGAAAATGGGCATCCTACTTGAATTTGTATTATTCATAGCATGGAAAAGGAGATGAATGACACCATTAGTAGACAATAGAACAGTAGAAAATCAAGTACTCCATATATTTAACATAAATATAAAAATATTTCTCCTACTATCCTCTCAGTAACACTCATTAATGTTCATACAAAAGTTTTACTAACAAAAGGGGAATGGAACTGTTCATAATTAAGCCAATTCAACAATAATCATCTCCAGACTTCCTATTTTTTATTTACAATTTTCATGTACATTTTTCTAAAACTATCACATAATACTACAAGCATTAGCATTTTCATCACTGAAAAGCTGAGTAGCATGAATTGCAGTTGCATCCATCTCCGGATACTCATATTGCTCCTTCTTCTCGCCGCCGCCTTGCCCATCCTTCCCTTTTTCGTTTCCCTTCCCTCCTCCTCCTCCGCCTCCGCCTCCGCCTCCGCCTTCTTTCTTCTCTCCCCCTTCCTTCTTTGGCGGGACAATTTGGACATCTTTCTTCAGCTGCTTCTTCAGTGCCTCCACCAGTTCCTTCATGTCCATTGAACCTGTCACTGTCACCAATTCCTTTTCCTGATCAATTTTCATCTCCTTGTAACCTGCATTGGCCGTGAACATTCCATTCAGGAACAAACTATAGTTAAAATGGACAACATAAGAAGAATGTTGATTAATCAATCTCACCTTTGTTCTTAGTTATTGTTTTTTGAATCTTCTGGATGCATCCTTCGCAATGTAGATGCAATTTCAGTATCACAGTGGTTACCGGAGGCTACATGGATTATTAATCAGTAAGTAATATTCATTGGAAACTCACCATTTGCACACTTAAATTTTGGATAAATCCTTAATATAAGGCTCACCATAAAAGACTAAACTGCGCCAAATGCATTAAAAGACAAAAAGAAAGCAACAGAATGAAAACGACGTAAACAGATTTGTGCAGAATAGTGAACAGAGAATATGCAGCGAGGAGGAGCATTACCTCTTTCTCTTTGGTTTTCTTGTCGTCTCCTTTGGTACTCTTTGAGTCATTTTCATTCTGCTTCTTCTCTTTCTTACAATCCTTTGGTAAAGGAGAGATAAGTTGTACAGCCCTGTTCATCTTTCGCTCCACCTTCTCCTTTAGCTTCAACGCATCCACTTCTCCGGTTGCCGTCACCTTATTGGTTTCGCTATCACAGGTCACCTTCTCTACACCTTTTTCAGCCGTAACAAACCAGACATTAGAAAAATCAGAGACAAGGAAACGAATGGCTTGAAAGATAACAGAGGACCATTCACAATATTCTATCTAAAATCTAACTTGGAAGCAAAAAGAAGGAACAAAACAGAGCAACATAACAATGATTTTTACCTTCAAAGCTTCGAACGGCTTTGAGAATCTTACGGACGCAACCTTCGCAATGGAACTCCACTTTCAAAACCACATTTCTGTTGTTCTGTTCATTCTTTCCTCCTTCCTTCCCCTCCTTCTGTTGTTCTTCGCTCTTCATCTCGCCTTCAATATTCTTGCTGCTGCTCTTATTCTGCAAACCTCACACAATGTCAGTTAGCTTTATCATATCACGGATAGAGAACAATGAGAAAAAACTATCAAAATGGAGAATCAATTTCAAATCCTTACCTTCCCCATTGTATTCCACCAAAATTACTCCTGAAACAGAGAAAGGGTTGAAGTGTATTTATAGGGGGGGGAGGGCTAGGTAGCCTGAGGAAGAAAGGGCGCAGTTGTACGGGATGATAGTGGATAAGTGGAACGGCCATGTACGGAGAGGTCATAGGTAGCCACGTTGACATACATATGCATATTATTTGATCATATATTTTCACCTTAGGCCAAATTCAAAGGGATCCAAAAGAATTTAAAGATAATCACTCAAAAAAATATTTTTACTATAATAAATGAGATTAGTAACACTAAATAAGATAACTTACTTGTAAATTGAACATTTTTTTCCAAATTGGAGTAGGGAAGCAAATGGCTGAGGGTATGAACTAAGTCTCATCAAAAAAGTAAAAATTGAGATAATCAATCAACTAACTATGAGTGATTAAAAATTCTCCATTAATTGGACATTACTAGGGGAGGCAAATGAGAAGAATGGATTGAATTTGAATGATTGAAAATGGACTCATACATATGGATAAAAATGGACTTGATCAAATATAAAACTGGTAAAATGGTCCTAATTTGGAAAGAAAAATAATGGCAAAAGGAAAAATAATAAATAAAACTAACCCAAAAGCGAAAGAAGAGCAAAACTAATAAGAAAATATCAATTTCGAATTAGAACTAATAAGAGAATGTCATAAAGTAGTTAATCAATTAAAGGATTTTAATGTTATAAAATGGTAAATTAAACATATTACAACTTTTTCACATTAATAAAAATAGATTTAAAGAATTGTTAAAAATATTAAAATAAAAGAGATAAAGTGTAATATTCTAAATCATAAGCGAGGTCAGTGTAATTAAACAAAATTTAGAGAAAGGTTTCTAAAATGATATTTTTTACGTGTTTGATATGAAAAAAAAAAAATATTTTCTGATATTTGACGGGGAAATGGCTTCTTCTTTTTTCTGAAACCGAATGACACTTGGACATATTTAAAAAATGTGTATTCCTAAAAAGTCTTAGAAGAAGAATTGATATTCGGGTTCCAAGTTTACACTTGTTAATTCAAATTTCAAGCATTTTAAGTTTGAGATTGTCAATTCGACAAAAATATCTAAAGTTTTACTAGTATAATTAATATGTCAAATTTTAAAATCGGATTTTTTTCCCCTTAGTCTCGTAAGTCTAAAGTTGATTCTGAAGCAATTATATTTACAAAAATCTAACTTTTTTTTTATGATTCACAAGCTATTGTATAGGAGCGAAAATTTTACTTGTGACGCATTCAAAAAATAACAGCTGCGAATTTCTCTTGTTACCTTAAAACTTTGATTTTACTCAAATAGTCATCCTCAAATCGACTCTATGTACACTTCTCCCGCAAAAATTCCCAACTAAAATAATCGGGCGTGAAATGAGTTGGGCTAAAGTGGGCCTAAAATAAACTACTAGAAGAAAAGCCAGTCCAATAGGGGAATTGTTGATGTTGGGCTGAACTATTCATATATCCTTTAGCAATTATGCACAAATAGGATAATTCTGGCCATTATTTTATTTTTATCACCATTTGCACATTTTCAAAAGTAAATGTTTATGAAAAATCAACACATCGATTTCATAATTTTTATACAACATCATTTCTTACAAATATTTTTTTTTGGCTGCACGTTTATTTCAAATGTTAAAGCATATACAATAGATTAATTAGAATGAATTTTTGGTTATTTTTTGAAGATAGGTTTTTAGAAAAAACTGCTTTTGACATGTTTTTCAAGTGAATGTTTTTCCCACTCATAAACATTAACTTTTTATCAAGTGAATTGTGTGTCTAAAAATATACAATTTTAACCTTCAAATACCATGTTATAACTTTAACTTCAATTTTTATTTTATTTTTTTCAAATATCACTCAATTTATGTCTAAACGCGCACTATTTTTTCACAAATGATGTCACAGTTACTAATTAGTTTCATGTACTTCTGTGATCTCCACTAGCTGTGAACTAGGTAGGTATAAATAATTCCGTAGACACACATATATATATGTTCACCTAAATATATACTTTTGTTTTTTCTTCATCATATGGTTTGGCTTCCCTCCTGAATCATAAGCATTAAAAAAATAATTATTGGTATTAATGACAAATCTATTTCGCTTTTTGTCTGTCCTCTAAAATTTATTGTATATATGCTAATTCTCTCGATTCACAGCCTACTATACTGCTATTTATATAGCTAGACAAATACTTTTTTTCCATTTTGGATAACAATAATATGATCATTGTGAATATAATGGTACATACGCGGAACCAAGTTACTCGAATTTGAAAAATCTATTATTGTTACTCGTACTTTGAGTTCATGAAATACAAAGCAATAACAAGTTATTTACCACAATTTTATTGAGGTCATAGTAAGAGGATTCATGACAAGTAAGAACGAATTGTACTTTTTTCTTATATTTTCATATTTTTTATATGTTTATTTCGTAATAAATAAATAGTAAAATAGTAGTGGATAACACCTCTTTCCATAAAGATACCTTCGGCCACGGCCCATGTATATAATGTATATAGTATATCAGCTTAACTTAATGTACATTTTACATCATTTTCTTCGTCAATTTTCTTATTTTGTTACTTCGACAAGAAAACTATACACTTGTGACGGACAAATCCAACATAATGTTGTGGCGGAGTATCAAATTTTTGTGACGACTATGACTGCAGAGGGGAACTGGATAACTTCGATCTTAATGAATGTTTGGTATGTAAGAAAAGAATAATAATTTTAAAATAAAATTTGGGATGAACTTTATCACATGTTTGATTTGAGATATTAACTAACTCCAGAATTATTTTATCGCATTATTCATATTGAAATAATAAAATTACTATCTCATAGAGAAGATGAAATAAAATAATTCAATATGATATCCTTATTAATTTTAGGAAAAAAAGGTCTGATATACCCATTAATTTTGTCATTTAAAGCTGATATACCCCTCGTTATGAAAGTGACTCATATATATCCTTACAGCTATACAAATGACTCACTTATATGAGTCACTTTCATAACAAGGGGTATATCAGCTCTAACTGATAAAATTAAAGAGTAAATTAGCTCTAAATAACAAAATTGAAGAATATCAACTCTAAACAATCCCTCAAAAAGTACTATTGAATAAAGGTCCTTGATCTTTTGGATTTTGGTGTCGGTATTAAAGACCTTGGGCCTACCGTATTATCCATAGACCTGTCGTGATAATTTATGATACTATAGTATTATGGCTATTCTTTTCTTTTTCTTTTTCTTTTGCATCTAATCTATTTTACGTTTCAACTAATTTGAATTTGCATCTGGAAGTCTATTAGGAAGTTAAAGCGCTCTTTACCGACTTCATACTTAGGAATCGAATGCAAAATATCTAGTTAAAAATAAAAGAATACTTATCACTTTAGTATATCCTTGACACCTTGACAGTGACTATCCTAAATGCTTTGAGAATAAATTCAATATGGGGATTCTCATGTAAATAACAGACTAGATTTAACATTAAGTTTCTTATATGATATACACATAGTAAACACTTATTATATACAATTATACGTATATTTTACATATAATATACTATTTTCTGTTCTTTCAATGCACCTAATAGTCATTCATTCAACTACTTAAAACTAAAAATATCTTATGAATATATAATACAAGTAGTCGTATAAAATTTATATATTAACATGTATATAATCATCTATAATTTATATATGATCTAAACACACTTATTAAAAAGAAGTTAGTAATCGTTACAAGTATGCATATACTTCAATGAATTATTTTTTTTCTTTTCTTGTTTTTATTTCTATTTCTGTTGTATCGTTGATATTTTTCAGTCTAACATAGTTGAAATATTCAAGTTCACATCCTAATTATCATAAGCCAACCACAATCCAAGATAGTTTATCATGAGAACGACCTACATAGATAACAAAATGCATCTGACTTTTATTTTTTTGCGAACTTATGTTCTTTGCACCAAAGATGTATCTATTTTATATTTTATTCGTGTAATTTTATTTGTCACTATATTAGAGTATGTTTTCACTTATATTTATCATTTTTAATATATAAATTGAATTTCTTCTTTATACTTACTCTTATCATTAATTATATATTCTTCAAATTATTTCTCAAAATTAAACATAAACTAATTTTTTTTCTTCATACTTACTCTTAGCATTAATTATAGAGATACGTTTCAAAAACACACCTAAACTATACCCTTTTTTTGAGTTTCATACCTAAACTATTGAGAGTGTCAGTTTCATACCTAAACTATCACTTTTTAGTTTTAGAAACACATCTCTCTCTTTTATACCACTCTCATCACATTCCACATGGACAAAACATTCAACCTTCACAAAAATTAAATAAATTATAGTATTAATTAAAATTTAAAATTTAAAAATTATTATCCTAAAAAATAATATTTCTTTTATAGAATAAAATGTAAAATATTTTCTTAACCCACTCCATCACTTCCTCTCACCGCCCCCACCCCCGGCCCATTTTTTAAAGTATTTTTTAGTTTAAATTTCTTTTATAAAAGAATTTAATTTTTTTTACTTCATCTCCCCCCTCCTCCCCCTCAAATACTAATTTATTTTTAAAAAATAATAATTCTACCCACCGCATCTAACCCTCCGCTTCAAATTTTTTTCTCATTTTGTGTTAGATATATACATATCGAAATTTTTTTACTTGCTGCCACAAGACATTTTTTAATTTTTTTTATTTATTTATGTTCTATTCGGCACACAAGTAGATTTTTTTTTCTAAAAATATATATACGTAGATATCTAAGACAAAATGAGAAAAACGTAAAAAATAATAATTTAGGAGCGGGGGTTAAATAGGATGGGATATAATTTTTATTTTTTAAAAGATAAAATAATATCAATTTTTTTTTGGGGATGGGGGGAGGGGGGATGAGTGGTGTTTTTTTTTTTTTTT
>JAJOOR010086768.1:0-16099 GCA_036250505.1 Solanum acaule | reverse complement strand
TCTCGAACAATAGGTACTGAATCAACGGTAGGACCCTCCCTACTAACATCTCTAACATAAGCTAAATAAGCCAAACACCCGCTAGCCATCAACCTCTGTGCCCGAACAAAAGATATCACCCTAACTGGAGTGCGACTACAAGAGCCCTGCCACACCACTGGTGGAATACCAGGCATGGCTAAAGTAACGGTCTTGGCATAGAAATCCAAGACCGCACGGTGGGGAGATAACCAATCCATACCCAAAATCAAATCAAAATCCACTATATCAAGCAAAATAAGATGAACCCTAGTGTCTCGCCTCTGAATAGTCACCACACAGGATCTAAATACCTGATCCACTACTAAAGAATCACCTACCTGGGTTGAAACACGCAACGGCTCAACCAATAGCTCTGGGATCATACTCAATCGAGGAGCACAATAAACAAGTATTCGTACAAACATATTATTAACTTGTGTGCTTCAAATATTTCTTTAGTTCTAACAAAATACAACTATCTAAGGTGTTTCTTAAGAAAATAATACAAAATATGAGGTGTGTGATAACACTAAAATAGTCAATAAAAAATAATAATGAAATCACATAAAATTAGTGAAACAAATATTTTAAAGTAATAAGTTATAATGAAAATGATCATAATTAAAAAAGTAAAAAATCATGTTAAAATAAATCTAATCAGTATCAAGCACATGGTAAACATTAAAGAAAAACTAAAGTAGGTTATGTATTTAATTGTCTAAACTAAAATTTTAAAAATTATATTCAACATTATAGTCATCCTAATTAGCGTTGAATTGATTATTACTTTTTTTTTAGCATTATAGTATTGATTTGATTTTGATTTAAACTTTATTAGAGTTACTAATATATATAAACTATATTTTTTATTGGACCATTTAAAATTTTAAGTTTCAAATTTGAAATAACATGTTAAAATATAAATACTATGAAAAAGTATTATAAGAAATATTTATAAATTATATCAAAATACATACTTTTATTTATAAAATAAATTTTGAACATTATATATAAAATGTTGGAAGTGTGAGATTGACTTTTTTTTTTTAGTTAAAAGTTAAAACCAAAAAATTCAAATAAAATCGAATTTTCCTTTCTAATTTAATTCAATTTACAATTTAATGTGATTTGTGGTTCATTTTTTTCATACCTACATCCAAATATGGCTCTATTCAAGAGTCTGTACATTGAGACAAATGTTTGATGAAATAATGAGAAGACTATATTTGGCTGTGGTATCCATTAAGAGAGAGAGAGACTTATAATATTCCATAGAGGAGATAATTGGTAACGTTGTGGGTGTACCAAAAACAGATGCGGATAGAAGGATGCAACATTGACGGTGGAAATTCCATTAGCATCTAAGTCTAGTTTACTAAAATGAAACATCTTTAAAATTGGGGCTTGTTCTTGGGGAAGATTTGGTTCGGAGGGTGGTCATTCATACGGATGATTCAGAATTGATTCCTTTTAATGTCTTCTAAGTTGATTCTATCGCATAGGGCTTGCCTAGTGCGGTTTACATCTCCAATATATATGGTTAAATAATGGGGGTTTACCCGGTGCGCAATGGCGGAGCCAGATGTAGTTAGGGGTGTCGATCGACACCCCTTTGTCAGAAAGTTACATAGTGTACTAGCTAGAATACATTTTTTTTTCTTATGTATATTTATTACATAGTGACTGTCCTTGGTTTCTACACAATTTTATTTCTTTATATTTTGATATCCCTTAAGCGAACTTCTAGCTCCGCCACTGCCGATGCGCACAAAGTATTCACCCAAAGGGTAAAGACTGTACCAACGACAATGAATTATCCTATGATTTCTATTTCATTTTTGTCATTTTTATTTTCAACTGTAATTTATTATATTTGTGTTATATTACACCAATAATTTTTTCTTTTTTAAAAAAAAGAGTTGGGCGGTTTAGCATGAGCCAAACGTTGTTTAGAAAACAAATCAAATAAATAAACCATGTTGTGCAAGTGGCAGTTTAACAAACCCTTGCCACTTCATTAATGAATATATATAATATGTATGGAATAAGAAAAAGTTTGATTGGTACGAATACTTTGGTTCAAGAAATTGGAGGATATCTTTGGAAAAATCTACCATGAATATTCTTGTCTTAATTATATGGAACTTTCTTATATGCTATACAGGTTTTTGGGGAGTTTGAGCCCAAAATGAACATTCATTGGGTGCTACATATTAAAAGAGATCTTTTTTTTTTTTTTGCCTTTAGAGTGAATTGATGGAATTAAGTTTGTTTGTCACAATTCACCCACAAATGAACGAAGTGTCCATTTTTATTTGTGTTTTTAAGGAAGGCCCCTTGTGACATGTAATGCCTAAAAAGTAACCGTTTTAGGGTCGACTGGTTTTTGGATGAATATACCCATATGTAGAATCAGTTGCAAATGAAAGATGTATCAAAGGAAAAAACGTAAATTTTCTTGTCACTCAAGAGATTGCTCCTAATTTCTTTACTCCGATAAATTCCATCACTCGATAATTATTGGTAATACATTTTTTTAAATGAAAGCCAAAGGAAAAAACAACAAGGGTGTGATTTAGGCATTGCATCATGTAATAATATTAGCAAAAAATTATAATCGTTACGTTGGATTTTTGTCCAAACCACCTTAGAAAATGGATGAATACAACATCCTTATACAACCAGTTTGGTTAATTATCATTTTTCAACAATTTTTTTGACTTTATTGGGAAAAATCAAATTATGTGTGAAGAATTAAGGAATCTTTTCTTTGTTTCTCACCCAAATTAGCAATGATAATTGAGAAGATTTGGTATTGTAGCCATCTTTATAACTTAATTTATTATATACCCACTTAATTTATTTTTGCTTTATTTTCTAGGGTTGGGCTTTTTAAAAAGGAAAAAGTGTGGGGTCATGGGTCTCGTTGGCCTTTTTAAAACTTGGGGTATATTTGTGAATATAGGGTCATGGGCTTATTTATTATTTTTAAAACTTGGGGAAAAGATATAACTTTACAAGAATATATTATAATCCCTATACATTTTTAAAAAATATTATTATTTGATGAAAATCGAGGCAAATATTTTCGGAATCTCTGTTTGTTTCTGTTCCGACGTTTCTTCTTCTCCAAGTGCAAGACTTTTCATATTTCGAGAACATCTTCAATTCTTGAAAGATGAAACCAGTATAATCAACTATTTCACCCACTTCTCTTCCATTAACTTATTTAACCATTTCATTGTCCTAAACCCCTCTCAAATCTTCATCTGTTTTATTCGATCTTCTTCCCCATGTTCAAAGCTTTCATCTTTGGTAAGTTGAATCTTCTGTAATGGTGTTTTTCTATAATTTCTAGCCATATTTGGTTGTTTATTTTGTTATAATAGTGAAATGATTTAATGATCCCTTTTTCTGGACTGTTTATCTTCATGTTCTTGTTTAGTATGAAATTTTTTCGCCGTATTCCATGAATATTTGTGGTCTCTAATGAAATTTTTGTTTGGATGTAAATATTTGACCCTATTTGGCTACTTATTTTTTTTTTATGTTTATCTCACCTATTGATTTTGAAATTGTTACTAAACCGACTTTAGTGGCGTTTCTGTCAATCGCATTGTTGATTTCTGTTGGATCTGCTATTTATGCATGTTTTATTTGAAGTTTACTCTGATTATGTTAATAAATTAGTGGTCGATAAATATGTAGTATGGATAAAACTAGAGGTGGAAGCACTAAACCATCTGCCTCTGTTGCTCTTAGAAGTAAGAAACGAATGGCTGAAGAAGTTTTGAAAACTTGTAAAAAGAAAAAAGTTGTAGTCGAAGAATCCGAGCCTGATTTAGAAACTGAAACAATGGTGGAGATTGATAGCTATCAGGACAGTAGTGTTGATGCTAGTGATAATGTTAAGAGTAGTGAAGGAGAAAGTGATAGCGAAGAGAGTAGTAGAGACACTAATCGAGATGAGGATGATCCTCTATCCTTGCCAATTTGTGCAAGAGATACCTCAAATGAGTTGTATGACCTAGCGACGTGGTTAGATGAGGTAGGATCATTTCCAGCAAAGATCTCTGTAAGATCAAGGATGACAGTTTATCATGAGTTTTGGAAAATTTTGATTGAACAAAAACTTTATAATGAATTTAAGGGTACTTGCTTTGGACATTTGAGGCACATTTCGAATTATTTTAAGTTCAATGGACAGATTGTCCATTATATGCTATTGCGACGTGTGAGAAATGACAAAAAGTTACATGAAATTTGGTTTTGTGTGAATGATAAACCTGGATGTTTTGACTTAAAAGAATTTACATTGATTACGGGGTTGAATTGCTTAGCATACCACCGTGAATCAAAACTGAACAAAGTCCTTAAAAAATGTGAGAATTTTCATTTCAAGGTGACAAGGAACAAGAATATCACTAGTGCAAAGTTCACGAGATTAATAAATAGTAACAAATTAAATAAGGAGCAGAAATTGAAGTGCTCTTTAGTTTGGTTCGTCCACTCGATATTGCTTGCCCATGATTGGTCTAAGATTGTGTATTCAAACCACATCAAGATGGCAGATGATTTGGATTTCTTCAAAAGTTATCCATGGGGTAAAGAGTCCTTTGATTTAACATTGACCTATCTGAAGAATCGAATTAATTTGAGAAAGTAGGGGGGAATGTATAATGAAAAGAAGAATGCATTTTATGTTCTGTACGACTTTTCCTGGGCATTTCTGGTAATTATTATCAACTATTTTGTTGATTTATGATATACTCTTATTTATTTGTGTAGTACTTCATAGCCTCTATTTATTTGTTTGTTCTTCTATGAATTTCAGGTTTGGATATATGAGGCTTTCCCATATCTTGGAAAGTATGCCGAAAAGTCCTTGGATACTCCACTGCCCATTCCCCGTTTACTAAGATGGTACACATCAAAGAGCGATAATATAGTTGAAGGTGATCTATTTAAGTACAAAGGAAGAAGTACGAAGGTATACATTTATTTGTTATTATCTAACAATATTTATAAATTAGTGAATATTGTGTAATATTTATATTTTTTTTAGATTGTGCATCCATACCTCACCCTTACTATCCGTGAGATGGGACATAATTACATGAAAATATTTAAGCCATATACAGATGAAGTGAAAGATGCAGTCATCGATGTCTTGAAGACCCAATTGAAAGGTGTGACTGTCCTCACTGCAGGTGATGAATATTTGGGTGATCACATTATTATCCAACCTTGTGTGAATTCTGTTTCTAGTAGATAGAAAAATGTACCGAGTACTTCTAATGATGGGAATTTGGGAAATCTTAGTGATAGTGTTGTATCCCTTGAGCAATCAATGGTGAAAGTTGTTGCTTATGTACGGAGAGAAAAATTGAGGAGAATTGAAAAGAATAAAAACAAAACAACAAGAGAAAGGTAAATTAGTGTATATATTTATGTTAGTGTCAAGTAATTTATTCATATAATTTTTGTCAAAGTAATATAGTACATTTGAACATTACAACAGTTGATGAAGACCTTTAAGTAGTCGATGAAGACTTTGCTGCAGTTGATGATTACTTTACGGATGGAGTTGATGAAATGATAGTTGATGTTGTTGATAAAGTGACAGGTCGATGCAGTTGATGAAGTGGTAGGTGATGTAGTTGATGAAGTGGCAATTGATGGTGTGGCAGGTGATAAAGTGGCATGTGCAGTTGATCCAGTGATAGTTGTTGATGTTGTTGATAAAGTGGCAATTGATGAAGTAGCAGTTGATGTTGTTCATGAAGTGGCAGGTGCAGTTGATCCAGTGGCAGGTGATATTATTGATGAAGTGGCAGTGGCAGTGGCAGTTGATGATGTGGCAGGTGCAGTTGATCTAGTGGCAGTTGATGTTGTTGATGAAGTGACATACATTGTGGCAGTTAATGATGTGGCAGGTGAGGAAGTGGCAGGTGCAGTTGATCCAGTTACATTTGATATTGTTGATGAAGTGGCAGGTGATGCAATTGATGAAGTGGCAGAAGAGAAGGAAGAAGAAAAAACAAAGGAGAAGTCAGCAGATGATGAAGAAGAGAAAGAAGAAGATGATTGTGTTAAAAATTCAATGGATATGATGAGTATTGTTTTGGAGCTCAATGGTGAGATAAATGGTGAAGAGAAAAAAAACTGAAGTTGTTTTTGAAGTATTGGCATTTTAAGACAATGGTTTTTGAAGTATTGACATTTTAAGACAATGGTTTTTGAAGTATTGGCATTTTAAGACAATGGTTTTTAAAGTATTGGCATTTTAAGACATTTTGAAGTTTGTGGTTTTACTGTTTTGAGGAGAAAAATGTACATCTGAAAGATTATAGATGTTTTTGTATATGGTTAATGGTAGTTTTGAGAAACAATTTAACTTGTTTTATTATGAAGGGTTTTTTTTTATGAATCTATATATGTTTTAATAGTATGTGAATTTTACTTAGTTCAGTTTCCTACTATTATGGAGTATAATTATTTAGCAGTCAATTATCGATAATAAAGTTGTATGTTTAATACTATAGATTGTTATCACTATTGATTTATAACATTATCGATTAAAAATGAAAGATATAAGAGTGCAATAAATAGAGAGTGCAATAAATTTATTCAGACTACATTCTTGTTACACATTTTCAAAAAGCAAACACCAAAAATAAACCACACAATACAGTTTTTAGGCGTTTTTCTTTTTCTTCTGTCAAAATCAACCTTTCTTTTATTTGATCTCTATCTCTTTCAGCAACTTTTAACAACACTTTCAAGTGATTCCTCTACTCTTCGACTTCTTTTAAGAAAGTCATTAGCAGATCCCTATTTTCTTCGGATTCCCGTAGCTTTTTTAATAATTCAAATTTGGCAACGCCTTAAAAATTTGATGGGCTACTCGTTGATGATTCATTTTCAAGCCACCTAAAAAATGAGCATATGCCAACTGCACAATTAAAGAATTGTCAACCTGGATTTGTATCAGTGTGTGACGTCCTCAATGTAGCTGGATTACCACAATGACAATTGTAAGACTTTTTTGCTTTGGATGTTTGAGATGCTTGAGACATTGTAAAAATGGAGGTGTTTGAGATGTTTATGAGGGATTGCCTTCCTTTTATACTAAAAAATAACCAAATGTTACCGTTGAAAAAGTACAATTTGAACTTTTGTTACCGTTGTAAAATTTGTATATCTAAATATTTATTGGTTATCAAAATATATAAACCCTTTATACAATCGATATATCTCTATGTGCGTGGTGTATGTATGACCAATGAGATTTACACTCTGACATTAGTAAGATATATTCAGGTTTATATCTATTTTAAAGCATTGTCGATACTTCACTTACTAGAATCTGACACTTATATGTAGACCAAAACTAGTAGAATTTAGAAAAGACAATAATTAATTAATAATAAATTATATTTTTGAAATTTATCCAATTAAATTAGTTTAAACAAGTCATATGATCATGTAAGAGTCCACATAAATTGGGTGTGGTAATTAGAGATGTATGAGGAAGAGTTGTGGGTATACAATCAACATCCTTAGAACAATGTTTGAGAAAGTATAAGCATGATGTAAGAATGTAACTTGTTATGTGTGGTTATACAATCAACATCTTTAGAACATAAGCATTTGATCATGTATGAGTCTACATAAATTGGGGTGGCAATCAACAATGTGTAGTTAAACAAATGATATTCTCACAACATACTTATGTTTTCTCAAACACTATTCTAAGGATGTTGATTGTATAACCACAGCTCTTCCTCATATATCTCTAATCACCACACCCAATTTATGTGGACTCTTACAAGATCATATGACTTGTTTAAACTCATTTAATTGGATAAATTTCAAAAATATAATTTATTATTAATTAATTGTTGTCTTTTCTAAATTCTACTAGTTTTGGTCTACATGTAAGTGTCAGATTCTAGTAGGTGAAGTATCAACAATGCTTTAAAATAGATATAAACCTGAATATATATTACTAATGTCAGAGTGTAAATCTCATTGGTCATACATACACCACACGCATAGAGATGTATTGATTGTATAAAGGGTCTATATATTTTGATAATCAGTAAATATTTAGATATACAAATTTTATAACGGTAACAAAAGTCCAAATTCCAACTTTTTCAATGGTAACATCTGGTTATTTGAAAATTCTTTAAGGGTTCATTAGTTAGAGTGTATATGTAAATAATGTTTGTATTAGTTATACTTAGATTATTTCTTAAGCATTGTTTGATTTGGTGCATTTAAAATAGTTACAATTTTAGTACAATTTCTTTTTGATGTTTTAGAGAACTTCCTTCTTTAATCATATTCTAATTCATGAATTAAAATCATTGCATTACGAATACCATGAATTTTCATACATTAATAATTTTCATATATTAATAATACAAACATTAATACACAATGAGTAGACTAGATAATAAACATTAATAGACAGTGTACAAAATGTATGTCATCTTTTAATTGATCTAAATTAGATCATGAGTAATTACGATAATAGCTGATATTAAATTGACCAAAATGCTGGCAGCAAAAAAAAATAGTAGCTTGATACAGAAACCAGCCAAAAAAAACAGTAGCTTGATTACAAAAACAAATTCAATCAACAAATTCAACCAAGCTTAATTAAGATTTGTTGTTGTTCACACATGTGGTTCTTTTGTGCCCGGTTCTCTTGCAAATTGAACATTTGTTCCTTCTCTTGCTTTTGAAATTCTCACCGACACCTTTGACACGTTTTCTTTTTATTCTTCCAAGCTTGGTATCGACAAGAGGTGGAAGAATCTTCACATTAAGCAATTCTTCTGGCACACACCATTTCGACTCGAGAGGTACAACATTAATAGAATTTAAGTATGCAAAGAGGTATGATTCAACTTTATACAAAGGCGAAGAGTACTCATAAATGCTCATACCATACTCATTGCCATGCTTCGATCGCAAAACAGCCATCGCGTGAGCACAAGGTATCTTGATCAAGTCATATTCCCTGCAAGAACATGACTTTTCCAGTAGGTCCACATAGGCAGTAACACCTGCACCGAACACGGTAAATTGATTGCCGTTCCAGTTACATTCTCCACAAATAAGGAGTCGCCCTCGATCATTTTTTTTCTTGCAAGTTTTTCAGCAACAGGTACCATTTGATTACCCATTGATTTGAGGATATTTGCATGTCTCTCCCTGAACAATTCTCCAAACCTCATAGCAATCGAATTAAATATTAATGCCACGGGATACTCCCTTTCATCTATCAACATAGCATTGAGTGACTCAACGATATTTGTGGTCATCACATCATATCTATTGCCAGGAAAATGTGCCCTGCTCCACTTCTCAAAACTAATATCATACTGAAGGACGACCGCGGGGAATTTGTTCTTGAATTCTACAAAATTATTGTCAAACTCCTCCAAAGAATAAGCCTTTGCCACATTCTAGTAAAGATAAAGGTAATCTCCACAATGATGATTGACGCGGAGATTTTTACTGAGGTTCCTCATACAATATCCGCGGTGAGCATGATTGTAAATGTTCACAATACCATTGGCAATGCTCTTGTGTCTATCGGAGATAAAACACAAATCTGGTTCATCGACCACAATCTCCTTCAAATTCTCATAGAAAAATGTCCAAGATGCATCATTCACTTTGTCCACGACAAAAAAAAGAGTCACGCCCCGAGCATACACCCTGGGCGGGACTGGTACTTGAGAACCATTGCTGGCCCCAAGCGAACCCCTGGCCTGGCTTGCTTACTTACTCAGTGGAAAACTTAAACATAGGAAATATAACACATGCATAACTTCAGAAATAATATCTTAGCCAAAATGACAACTCAAGTCTTAAACATGTGCAACTAAAATGAATAAGACTAAAGAATTATAACTATCTGTCTATGAAACCTCTAAAACAAAGTGGGATGTCGGGACAAGACCCCCGATCATCCTAACAATGAAATACTGAAAGCGAAGTAAAAGGAGTCCTCCGGTATGCAATGAGGCTCACCAACTGACTCTAAGTGCTCAACTGGATCAACGAGGCACTGGGTGATGATCCTAGTTACCTGTGTTTGCATCATAAGAAGATGCAGGACAACTGACATAAGTACATTGAATGTACGAGTATGCAAGTTGGAATGCTAAACAAAACATAGGCTTGAAAAGAATTTGAAAGGAACACTTACCTTGACTTTAATCAACTCCTGAATAACTTAACTCAATATAAAGTAGTAAAACATATGCAATATATAGAAAGCTTGTAAAACAGTGGAAAAAACTTAGTTCGTTAAAGAAAGTGCAATAACAAACTCAACTTTACTCATATATAATAAAGTAATATAGTTTATGTGGGAGATTCTCTAACCGACAACCATCATTATGAGCCTAAGTGGTGATACAACGTCTTGCCCACGCTGCCAAAACTATCTTATACTTTGCCGTCATATAGGACGCCTTAAATAAGTGGATCCACTAGTCTATGCTAAAAGCATCTTAAGGAGTCATCTAAAAAGTATGATCCTTTACTACCCATGATGGCTACATGGTTTATGGAGACTTGAGTTAATTTGAACTCACATTCCCATATCGGTGCTCAATACTATTCCTAAAATATACTTGGCTCATATGTTTTTAAAAGAAACTTATTTCTTTGGTTTGAGATAATTACTCAAAACTTAGCTTAAAAGCTCTCTTGGAGTCGATGTTCCCTTTCTTGCTCAAATGTGAAAACATTTTAAACACTTGGGAATACTTAGTTCCCTTATAACTTTTTGAGAAATGAACTCAACTCTTTACTCTTTGCTTAACATAAAACTTAAGTCTTAAAACAAAGTTAAAATGTTTGTGAAAAACTTTTGAAAACTTTATAAACTTCTCTTGACTTGCTTCTTAACTTCTAGACTTGACTCTTAGCTTTCCTTGAATTGAATTATGGATTCAAGGTTCATGATCTCAAGTTTATGGATGATTTCATGATGTTTAGATTTACCTAAGAGTGTTGGAACTAACTAGAAAACATAGGTACATTGCTAAGGAACAAGTACGAAAAGTTGGGGGAGGATTGGGAAGAACTGGCGCTCTGAGAGGCGCAGGGCGCCAGAGGGTAAAATTCAGAGATGGACTTGGGGCGCGTTGGATGGGACGGCGCCCCAAGGGTGAAACTTTAGAAAAACTTTTGGGGCGTGCTAGATGGCGCGGCGCCCTACCCCTTTCCCTAGATGTTCTACGATTTTTCTTGCTCATTTTTCAACTATAAACCCTCTAAACTCCAATAGTTCTTTCCCCAAATATTTAGAATCAAAATACATCATCTTCTACTCAAAATCACAACTAAAATCATGAATATAACTCAAGAAACTTCAACAACAAGAACCCACAAGATTTCAATCGAATTATCATCAAGAACTCATAGGATTTACTTTCAAAACTATATAACTTCGCTGAATTGAATCATGATTCACGGTGAACTAACCCAACACTATGTGATCTCACATACCTCGGAGGGATCACCCCTTGACCAAATCAACAAGCGAAATCCTTACGAACGATGATCTTGGCTCTTTTCTCCTTTATTCTCCTCCTGCATTCTTTCTCCAAGAACCCTAACTCTATTTTTCCAAAGTGTAAACTGAATCCTATCCGTTCAGATTTTCATTATTTCCTAAAATCACTATTTCCAATTCTTGACTTCTTCCTAGTTATTTCTATTTGCGAGATGTCACAATATCTCCCCCTTGGGAACATTCGTCCTCGAATAAGATTACTCTTACTAGGCTAAGGATGTAACATCAACCATTCAGTTCGAACACCCAATAAGCAATTGCAAAAACAACATGCCAACTTATAAATAAATACCAAGAAAAGGATTAGTACCTTAATTTGAAACTTCTCCCGATTCGAAGAGATGTGGATATATCTTCTTCATGTCCTCCTCAGCTTCCCAAGTAGCTTCCCCAACAAACTGATTTGTCCAAAGACCTTTGACTGATACTATCTCCTTTGTTCTCAAATTGCGAATTTGACGGTCTAGAATCTGAACAGGAATCTCCTCATAAGACAAGCTATCCTTGATCCCAATATCTTTGCTTGGTATGATCAATGAAGGATCGCCCATGCACTTCTTCAACATAGAGATGTGAAACACTGGATGAACCACAACTAGCTCTTGTGGTAGCTCCAACTCATAAGCTACATTACCTACCCTTTTTGATATCCTGTAATGGCCAATATACCAGGGACTATGTTTCCCCTTCTTACCAAATCTCATAACACTTATCATGGGTGAAACTTTCAAATACACCCAATCATCTACTTTAAACTCTAACTCCCTTCTCCTAACATCAGTGTAAGATTTCTGACGACTCTACGCCGTTTTCAACCTCTCTTGAATCACTTTCACCTTCCCCATAACTTAATGAACTAAATCAGGTCCTATCAACCCAGCTTCTCCAACTTTAAACCATCCAATAGTAGATCTGCATCTTCTCCCGTAAAGAACTTCATAAGGAGCCATCTGGATGCTAGAGTGGTAACTATTGTTGTAAGCAAATTCAATAAGGGTAGGTGATCATCCTAATTTCCTTTGAAATCAATCACACAGACCCTCAACATATCTTCTAAGGTTTGAATAGTACGTTTTGGTTACCCATCGATCTGAGGATGAAAGACAGTACTTAAGTTCACCTTTGAACCCAAGCCTTTTTGGAATGACTTCCAAAACTATGAAGTAAATTGCGCACTTCTGTCTGAAATAATGGAGACCGGAACTCCATGAAGTCTAACCACTTCTTGAAGATACAACTTGGCATAATCCTCTGTTGTGTGGGTAGTCTTTATTGGCAAAAAGTGGGCTAATTTTGTCATTCTATCAACAATCACCCATATCGAATAATGCTGCCTATGAGACCTTGGCAAACCTGTGATGAAATCCATACTAATCAACTCCCACTTCCATTTTGGAAGTTCTATATTCTGAGCCAAACCACCAAGCCTTTGATGCTCTACTTTAACATGTTGGCAATTCGGACATTAAGCAACAAATTCTACAATGCCCTTCTTCATGCTACTCCACTAATAGACTTCTCTCAAATCGCGATACATCTTTGTGGAACCCGGATGAATGGAATAGCTAGAGCTATGGGCTTCCTACATGATCCTCTCTTGGAGTTTATCCACCATTGGTACACACAATCTACCTTGATATCTCAATACGCCATCTCCCCCTTGTTCAAAAGCTAATAGTTTTTGCTTATGAACATTTGCCTTCAATTCAAGCAAAATAGGATCTTGGTCTTGCTTTTCTTTCACTTCCGACACTAATGAAGATTCAGCCCCATTCATCACCACTGCTCCTCCTTCTGTGGCATCTATCAATTGGACTCTTAAGCGTGCAAGTCTATGCACATATTTCGCTAACTCTCTCTTTTCTTCCTTAACATGGGCGGTACTACCCATAGACAACTTGCTTAAAGCATCAACAACAACATTAGCCTTACCTGGGTGGTAAAGAATACTTATGTCATAATCCTTGAGTAATTCTAACCACCTCATTTGTCTAAGATTAAGATCTTTGTGAGTAAACACATACTGAAGACTCTTGTGATCAGTGAATACATCTACATGAACATCTTACAAATAATGACGCCATATCTTCAAAGCAAATACTATAGCAACCAATTATAAGTCATGGGTTAGGTAGTTCTTCTCATGAACTTTCAACTGTCTGGAGGCATAAGCTATAACTTTGTCATTCTGATTTAACACACAACCCAAACCAACTCTAGATGCATCACACTACACCAAAAAACCTTGAGTACCTTTCGGTAAGGTCAAAATTGGGGCAGTAGTTAACCTCTTTTTCAATTCTTGAACGTTTTTTTCACAAGCTTCAGACCATTGAAACTTCACTGTCTTCTGAGGTAACTTGGTCAAAGGGAATGAAATAGATGAGAACCCCTTTACGAACCTTCTATAATAACCAACCAAACCCAAGAAACTCATAATATTAGTTGTAGATGTGGGTCTAGGCCAATTCTGTACTGCCTCTATCTTGTGGGTATCAACTCTAATTCCATCACCAAAAACTTTATGGCCCAAGAACGCCACAGATTCAAGCAAAAACTCACATTGAAAGAACTTAGTATATAACTCCTTATTTATCAAAGTCTGAAGAACTATTCTGAGATGGTTAGCATGATCTTCCTCATTCCTCGAATAGATTAGAATGTCATTTATGAAAACGATAACAAACATATCTAAATAAGGCTTGAATACTCTGTTCATAAGGTCCATGAACGTTGTTGGCACATTAGTTAAACCGAACAACATGACCAGAAACTCATAATAACCATAACGGGTCCTGAATGTTGTCTTTGGGAATATCATACTCCCTTACTTTTAACTGATGGTAGCCAGATCTGAGGTCAATCTTAGAAAAACAAGAAGCACTCTAAAGCTGATCAAAAAGATCATCAATTCTCGGAAGAGGATACTTATTCTTGATGGTAAATTTGTTCAACTGACGGTAATCTAGACACATCCTAAGGGAACCATATTTCTTTCTCATAAACAAGACCGGAGCGCCCCAAGGTGAGATACTTGGTCAGATAAAGCCCTTATCAAGGAGATCTTTCAACTGTTCTTTAAGCTCTTTCAACTCTTCTGGTGCCATTCTATATGGCGGAATATAGATAGGACGAGTATCAGTAAGAATGTATATGCCGAAGTCTATTTCTCTCTCAGGATGGACTCCGGGTAGATCATCCGGAAAGACTTCTTGAAACTTTTTTACTATTAGAACTGATTGAATGGGAGGTATTGATATACCGTGAGTTTACGGTATTTCTAATACATTTCACTTACAAGTTGTGTGTGTCTAGGGCCTTTTTGTATTGGTTTTTATGTGTTTTTATCATATTTTGCAGGAAAGATATTCAGGCGCGGAAGTATAGAGACAACTGAAAGAAATGAAGAAAAAGGGCATTCACGGAGGTGATCTACTGACCGTAGGTCCATTGACGGTCCGTAGGTGATGACTGTAGATCAGCAGGAAAGGCATGGAAGGAAAATCAGGGAAATCTGACCAAGTGTGGAACCACGGTGGCCATTGACGGTCCGTAGATTGATCTACGGACCATACTATTGATCCGTAGATTGATACTGCGAGGGTTCCAGTACCTGATTTATGAAGATTCTAAGTGTGGAGCTACGGAGGGGATTGACGGACCGTAGATCAATCTACAGTCCGTACTGCAAGTTCGTCGTTTGCTTCAGAGAAGCTGATTTTTGGAAGCTGAAATATTTTCTAAGTCCTGGCTGACGGAAGGGACTTACGGACCGTAGATCCATTGATGGTCTGTAAGTTAGTCCCGTGCAATGAAGACGCGTGCCTGAACAAACTTTCCTTAATTTGTTTCCCTTTTAATTTAGGATTTGTTTTCTATAAATAGGGCATGTAAACCTCATTTTAGGGGGTTAGACAATATTATTCTAGTTTTACTTGGTGACTTGGGAGATTAATTTGCAACCCTAGCAATTATTGATTTCCTAACTTTGTTTTGAAGATTTTGGCTTTGCAATTCAAGTTGAATTTCTGGGTTTATTATTCTTTTGACGTAAGTTCATGATTTCTTCATCTAAAACTATGAATTGTGTTCTTGCTATTATGGGTAACTAAACTTCACAACTAGGGTTGTGGGATCCATGAGCGATTAACAATGTATGAATAGTAAATAAGCAATTCTTGAATAATGTTTTGCATGCATTGATAATTCTTTCGTTCAAAAGTCTTTTTAACGAGTGCACGCGTTAGAACTCACCTTGTTGCTACTTGCCGGACCAAGGAGGTAATCAACAAGAAAAGAATTATCAACATAGATTTAGTGCGATACTATCTAATAGGCTAGTGTCAATTGGTGCGAAGTAATAACTAAGCCAAACATCGATTATGATGTCTAATATGAGGTAAAGGTAAGGGTTAGTAAATTATACACACGTAGCCGGACCAAGGTGCGGGGTGAAATTCTCTAGATGCC
>JAJOOR010086767.1:0-11502 GCA_036250505.1 Solanum acaule | reverse complement strand
CTGGTCTTTGTGAAAATGGTTTCATCTTATCGAATCTACAAATTGCAATGATATTTCACACGATCCAATGCATCTATGGGTAAGTATCTCCTAGTATTCTAAATGATAAGATAGAGATGCATTCACCCAAGGACCAAAGCCAATATAAGATTTCACTCAAGTGCTTATTCTTGCTGAGTCACAGTTATCATACATGCGTTTTCTGACGTGACATTAAAACTAATTTGGGAGGATATTTCCTAATGACAGGATTTGGCAGCTGCAATTGATGAGGAAGATGTTGCAAAGTTCACTGATGCTGTCAAAGAGTACGATAGCATGACACAACTGGTAATGTTGAACTCGAACACTTTTTTACCAATTTAAAGAAAGACATGTATTGCAATGACATGGCCTACAATAGATTTTGCACTTTGGAGTAATATCTTTCTTGTATTGGATACACACACATACCACACGCCTGTGCTGCGGGTATGTATGTTTGTATCTGTGGCGTCCCTTATTGTGTTTTAGTTTAGAAAGAACTATGCTGGAACATCATACCTTTGTCCCCCATACTGCCAAAAGTTACTTGCAATATTTCTCTCATCTCTAGCATTTTAGGAGGTCATAAGCTCTTCAAATTATGGACGAAGGTGATAAATTCCTGCCAATGCTTTATAGTCCTCAAGCAGGCAGTGAGAATGAGCGAGGGGTTTAAAAACATAAGAGTGAGCGAAGGGCTAATGTTTGATATGACGACCACAGTTTTTTCCATGATCTGTATTTCACACAATTCTTCTGGTCTTGCCATTTCCTCTTTACTTTCTGTGTTAAAAACAATCATGATGTTCTTCCCCTTTTCAAGTGCTTTCTTCTTGCTGGAAAATTTCTTTAGCTCTGCTTCATTTCATGCAAAAGAAAATTCTTTTGATAAGCATTTTTTTTTAGTTAGAGCAATACAGGAGGAACCCAATGTGCTGAGCGTATGAGAAAAATAATCCAAATAATTCTTCAAGTATATAGTGTGCTACGTGAAAAGCTCAACAGGTCATCTATATACATGGTTATGTCCTTGTTCTGTTGCGGACCAAATCAAACAAGTCCTTGGACATTCCATGTGGTTTTTCAACTCCCTTAAAAGATATGCAGCTTCTCTCCTGAATGCTATTGTTAATGCATTAAGGTTAACTTACCATGCTTCATACTAGGCATACCCAGTGTTATTAAAAGCCATTGCTTCATCGCAAGGATGCAAACCGTGAGATTATCGCTTTATGGGAAATGCGCTTTAGTGTTTCAAACAAACACACAAGGTGTTCCCCAGGAGAAGCGTTGATCCCTTAAATCTCAACTTCAAGAAGTTCACTTATATCATCATTATTGTATATTGGATGCTGAAATTAGTTATTTTAATTGACAATTTGCTTATTATAGTACTAAATTCATATGGTATTTTTAATCTTCTGCAAGTTGTGTTCTCGACTTCAAATAAGTGCACCCTTCACTTCTTGCTTTTTGTTTTAAGCTCCGAGTACTTCGTAGTTCTTTGTGCTTCTAAAAACACTGGGCATACTTCATTCACTTGGACTTCCTACGGTTTAACAACAACATTCCCTTGTGATCCCATAAGTGGAGTCTGGGAAGGGTAGGATGTACGCACACCCTATCCCTATTTTTTGGGGTAGAGAGGTTTCCGATAGGCCTTCAACTCAAAAGAGATGTTTCGAAGCAAGATTGCAAGAAAAATATGACAACAAAAAGCAAGATACAAAGCAAATGAAGCAACTTATAGTAATACACATTGAAGAATAAGAGACTACATACCACTTAACATGGAGAAAAGAAAAGGAGGGAGCTACTCCCCTACCTCTCCCACATGAAGTGTGATAGCACTTGGCTACCTACTAACTTTCTACCCTAATCCTCGACCTCCAAACCTTCCTATCTATGGTCATATGCTCAGTAAGTTGAAGTTGTGCCATGTCCTGTTTAATCACCTCCCCAGTTCTTTTTTGGCCTACCTCCTAGCTCTTGCTACAACCAAGAGCCAACCTCTCACACCTTCTTATTGGCTAGTCCACACACCTTCTCTTCACATGTCCGAACCATCCCAACTTCACTACCCTCGTCGATTCCACCACAGAGGCCACTCCCACCTTATCCCCATATAACTTCATTTCTGATCATCTCTCCTCCCTACCTTTATCTTCTTAACATGGACATTATTGACTGGCTAGCTCTTTCCCGTATAACAATGTTGGTCTAACCACCACCACTCTGTAGAACTTACCTTTAAGCATCGATTCTTATCGCATAGTATCCCCGATGCGAGCCTCCATTTCACCCACCCCCCTCCAATACGGTGTACGCGCGATATCATGGTCAATCCCGTCTCCTTGGATTATTGACCCACTTTGTAGACTTCCTGCGGTTCGGAAGACCTAATTAAGTATAAACACCATTGCAGTCAACAATAGCAAACCTAATTGGCTGTCATTCAATGCATAAGCTGGTAGCATCTTTTCTGATTCTTGTGAAGCACTATTTGACCTCAGGTTCTTTTTGTCTCTTTTTGTCTAGAACTAAAGGTTGAATATTTGGCATCAACTCTGTTTGTTCTCTAGGGTGCTTAATTTTATTTTGTGTTTTAACTGTAGCATAACTACTATCAGTGGCGGACCTACACTTGGTCAAGGGTTGTCGAGCGACACCCCTTCGTCGGAAAATTACGTTGTATATAGTGGTCAAATTTTAGTTTAATAAATATAAATACATAAATTGACATCTCTTGAAACAAGTTGAAGGTTTAGTCTATTGGTTAGGGGATTGCAAACACTCCATGAGGTCATGTGTTCAAGCCCTACTAGCCTCATTATAATTTTTTTACTATAACCATTGACACCCCTTAATGAAAATCTTGCGTCTGCCACTGATAACCATGCATGTTTAACTCAATACTTTTGGTTTTACGGCAATTATCTAGACATTTCCTAGCTTTGGATACTAGAGGTCTGTAGCGGTTTTTTGTACCAACAAGATCTCCTCTTTATGTTGACCACCATTATCCTCGCTATTTGAGTACATGAAGGGGCATAATTTTCTGAAGGAGACGTAGATTACCTTGCAAGCTTTATAGAGAAGTGCTTGAAATTGAGGACCACTGATGGTGCAGTTAACCTGATTTCACTTCGTATGAAGGATAGAGAGGGTATATTACGTTAAACTTGTATGAGAATCTGCAGATTTTATAAGTTATGGTGCAGTAGACAAAATTGGGTATGGAAACAGCTTTAATAACCTTGAAACTACGCCAAATGCGTTAGCATTTGAACTTGAAAGCAGATTTGAGTTGGACATGGCTAATGCAAGTGTTCCAAATAGTAATAGTCCTGCCTGAGGCAGCTGACTTAACACAACAATGTAATCCATTTGTTTATCTGGTTATTGACATTATATTCAATCTTGACATATCTATATGGTGGATTCATTTTTGTCATCAATGCTTTGTGAATCTACACTTGGATGCTTAATTGACTGGGCACATATTGCTGTTTTAGTTTACAATCTACTTATGATGTTTGCATTGGCATAAATCTCACTCCACAGGATGCTTGGAGGACAACACTTCTTCTAAGAGTCAAGGAAACATTGAAGGCGAAGGAGCTTGAGGAAGATGATCTTACTTAATTTGTTCCTCTCATCTATTGTAAACTACTAGCTTTCATGTGATTTTATTTGTACTGGGTGATTGATTGTTATCATGGTTGTTTGAATCCATTGTGTTTGTACTAAATACGAGTTTGACTGGTTATAAAGGTTTTTGTCTAATGGTCGAAGTTAAAGCCTTGAGGCTGAGGTTAAAAGTCCAATTTTTGTACAATTCTGTATTGGTGTGGATATTTGTACTACCAATTATGTGTAAATAAATGTTCTTCTCATTTGGACTTAGAAGAACAATAAAAATTTGTTGGTTGCCAGGCGTAAGAAAGTGAAACTGGAGTTTTTAAGTTTCTGATGCATCAATAGTTTGCAAGTTGTAATACAAGGAAAACTGAGGTAGGATTACCGTCCTAATCTGATGATTCAGTTTACTTTGACACCATAAGAAAATGTTAAAAGAAATGAACCATATATTTTGGTCATTCGTTGCTACTCATGAAGGATCAATAGGGAATAACAAAAAGAAAAACATTAAACCCTTCGGGTGGATCAGATGGTTTGACTTGGGACTTTCGTAATGGAGATCTCGCGTTTGAAATCCCTTGTTAGTGATAGTAGGGGGTGGCCTTATGGGTTGAGTTCATTGCATGGGGCTTGTCTGGTGCGAGTTATCTCTTTTTGTGTAGTTTATGTCTTTATGAGTTATTGTGTAGGATCGAGTTTAATAGTGTGCAACTCAAAGGATAGAGGTTGTCAATTCCCTTGTCATATAGGGAAAAGGGTTTGATATATGTTTTAACTTTGTCATTTAGAGTTGATATATCCTCCTTACATAAGTGATTCATACATACTCTTACCATAACAAAAGTGATTCACATATATCATTTTCATTTAAAGAAAGTGAAAAAGTTAATTTTAAATAATTGTTTTTTAATTTAAAAAAAATTCATGTAGGGGTATATATGTTTCTTCTAGCAGAGTTTATGGGTACATTTGATCTTTTCTTACAACATATTTTTTTTGACTTCTATAATTATCATTATTTGAGTTTCTTATTGTTATTTCATTTTTTGAATCATTTTTTCTGTAGTGTAAAAAAATGAGAAATAAAAAGAAAGAAGCGTGAATGGAAGAAAAAAATTTAAAACAATTTTTTTTGCAATCGTATTGTAATTTATTTTGTATCTGTAGATTTTTTTGGTGGCATGGTATCTATGATCAATTATACAAAAAAAATTAGTGAAGAATAAATAAATTTCCCATAGAAAATAAAAGATCCAAATTAGCTGTTGAATTAAAGAAGTTAAAAAATATATATATATATGTAACACCCCGTATTCTACATTGCCTTGTGGTATAGTTATGGACTCGGTTTCCTATGGGACTAGTGACAATAGAATAGGTTTAAAGTGAGATAGTAAAAGGTGGTATTTAATGTAAGAGTCAAAGTGGTCAAGTGCGTATTAGTGTTACGGTCTTGTAAAGAAACTAAGATTGGGAAAATGGTGTAAAATAAGTGAGGTGCTTGCTTGACTAAACTATGCTAGTAGGTGATGCACCTACTTAGAATTAGTGGACTGCATTCTAAGTGAAAATGGCAAGTAGGTGATGCACCTACGTAGAAACTTGTGGCAGAAATTAAGGAGGTGATGCACCTGCTTGCTTAAAAGTAAAGGACCATATTATTTCTCCAATTTGTTAAGTGAAAACGTCCAAAAGGGACCTCTAAAGCACTCAAGATTATCACATCTCCTTCATCACTTATTCTCCAGAAAATTGCTCCCAAGGAAAGCCATAGAAGCTCCAAGAGTTCTGGTGTGTAGCTTCACCATTAAAATCTGAACCAAACCCCTTATTTTTAAAGTACAAGTTAGTAGAACATATCCCATCTTAAGGAATTCAAGTGAATAATTTGATTTAACATCAAGTTATGGGGGAGAGGACAACCTAAACCTTGAAGAATCCAAGTCTTAGCAAGTGAGGTTTCTGTCCAGCAAGGTAAGCTATGGAAATTTTCATCCCTCTCTTGTTCTTGCATTGTTTGTGAAAGTTTTTATGTGTTAATGAAATAAGGAGTGTTGTTTCTATATGGTGTGAGCTTGGAGGAAGGATGTGCTGGTTGGGAAAGCCGAGTGGAGTCCCCTTGAATTTTGATTGTGAGCTCATTTTGAGCATCTTAAATGTAATGTTAGTTGGAACTCACGGGATGTTGATCGGAAGCCGTATGTTCATATTGCTATTTCCACATTGTGATGCTTAGGGATTGTTGTGTATCGTAAAATAAGGGGGTGTGGCTGGATATGTGCAGAGAAGTCATGGGAACTGGTATAGGATAGGACATTGAAAGTGTAGTGATACACTACTTAATTGAGTGTTGCATGAGCTTACTTCCTGCCATCCCTTTGTATATTGTTTTCCAAACGTTATGAAGCCCGAGGAGTTTCGGAGGACCGTATAAGAAGACTGTATAGTATATGAAATTTTTTTAGAGTAGAATGGGTGGGAAGAACACCCTTGATGGGATCAATTACAGATTTACTGCCAATTACTGTTTTGGTCTGATCAAGTAGCCCAAACTTGTTTATTAGATACTAATGCTAGTTTTATTATTTACTCCATTGTAGATAAATAATCTGAAAGGAAGACGGTTAACTCATTATAATATCCAAAGTTGTGCAGCAAGGTATGTAAGGCTATTCGATTTCCTATTTCTTTGGCATGAATCCAACACTTGTATTACAAAGTAAGCTTTCTAAGTGCCCTTGGTAGTGACTGATCCATAGTTGCAGTTCCTACTCCCTAGAGCATTAAAGTGAGTACTCTAATACGAGTTTATTACTAAATGTACGTGCTTACTCTACCAAGTATTAGCATGCAAGGTTTAAACTTGTTTCATCGTCAAAGTACCCTTGGCACATATTCCCCTTATATAAATCAAAATGATCCTAGATTACACATGATACATATGTTTATATGTTGGGTATACAATCTGCCCATATCTTGCCAACTTGCTTCAATTATCTATTCCATCATATATGTCATCTTTTCACATGTTCATATGTTATCTTTATTGATTATTACTCCCAGTGTGTTAGACTATAATGTTACCTCATAAGATCCCTACTTGCTCTATTGTACATTTTATATGTACTTACTTGAAATATGTATTCGTCCTTAAGTTGAATCTGCCCACGATCAATCTCCCTTGGTTCCACGTTCATGTATACCTTGTATTTGATATTAGTTAGTGAGTATTTGGCTATCATATAGAGTTCAAATCTCTTGGCTGAATGTTAAATGTTTTCATTTGATATGGCTTCAATTTGAGATGTCAAAATGCTTACTGAGTCATATAAGCTCCTAAGTATTACGTTGGTGTCACATTTGCTTCCCATGTCATTGTCATTATCGTAAGTCTATATTCATATGTCTTCTACTACTGGTCCATAGTTCCAAATCTCAACAATGACTATGACCACCAAAAGAACAATCTCAAAAGAGTTATGATCATCAAAAGAACAATCTCAAAAGAGTTATGAACATCAAAACAACAATCTCAAAGATTAAAGAATCTAAGTGAAGTAATTTGTATAATTATGGGTGGCAGCCCAGGGGCAAATACCTAGAATGGGTCGATCCCAATTGGTATGGAAGGGTGGCAACTCAGGGGAGAAAACCAAGCATGGGCTGATCCCAATTGGTATAGAAGGGTGGCAGCTCAGGGGCGAAAGCCTAGCATAGGCCTATCCCAATTTGTGGAATTATGAGGACAGCATCCCAGGGGTTAAATGCCTAGCATGGGTCATCCTTTTCTACCACTAATCAGCTGGTCATTTGTATCATATGCCTTATAAAGATTAGAACGGACAGAAAAGTAAAGAAAATAATGTAACATACACGATTCCAAAAGTATAAGCAAATGTGGTCTCTAATCCTTACCTATTTGTATTTGGTTTCACTTGAGCTCTCATTTTACATATGGTTGTATTATGCCTTACATATTCAGTACATTCTTTCATACTGACGTCTCTTATTGGGGACGCTGCATTTCATGATGCAGGTGCGTGTACTCAACTAGTAGATCTCCCCCATAGAAGCACATGATACTCAACGATTGTTGGTGAGCTCCAGGTTGATTCGGGGCTTTGCCGAGTCTTTGCTATGCATATTTTGATAGTTGTACAGTCATGTATTCTAGTAGAGGCTTTGTAGACGTTTGAAAACTATCATCTGTATTCATAGTTTTACCATTCACATGTATTGGTTCAGCTAGTCGACATGTGTTGTATATGTAGCTTCTTAGTAGCAAATCTATATGCATAGTAGTTCACTTTCTCTTCATAGGTCACTTTTAAAGCATGTGTTCATATGGTACTTGTCCGCCTAACCTAGGGTGGGGTACGTGTGAGAATGATCAAATATACCTCTATATGAATTATTATTTTTTATAAAAAATTCAAAAATAAGATTAATTTTTTTTTCACTTTCGTTATAGGAAAATAGTATATGTGAGTCATTTGTAGAACAATTAAGGGTATATGTGAGACACATTTGTAGCGAAGGATAAGTATATCAAGCCCTTCATTGGTGGTGTGCAAGTTTGAATTTCCTTGTTCAATTGTTGGTGCCACTATATGTGATTTGATACTAACAAAAACATCAATATATGCAGTGTATAGTATAATTCCGCAAGTGGGATTTGAAGATTTTTGGTTGATGTGTACGCCAAATTCTTTCTTCTATCTAGTGAGGCTAAAGAGTTGACACCATTTATGTATTTCAGGAATCACTATACACAAGAGGGGATGAATTGTGTATGGTCGATTTTTTGACTTATTCAAAAAATCAAAATTTTCAATTAGAGATTCCACAAATACAATTCCACAAATAACAAAGAAAATAACATAACAATTTTATATGGACAATATTCTTGCTAAATTAAGTAAAAACTATGTGTAGGATTTGTCTCAAAACTTCACTAAACAACAAAGCAATTTTATGTTATAATCAATTACAAAAAGAATTCACTCTAGTATCTCAACCTTTAGCATCAACTCAATTTATATAGCTAACACTTTCGAGATTGAATACTCTAGTCAAGAAAGTAAAACAACTCACCACATTCTTTACCTACTCAAATGCTAGTCATTAGCAAAATAGGTTACAACTCAAAAACAATTAATTAAAAGACAAACAACCAAAAGTTAGACAACATGCTCCCCCAACCAGGTTACATTTGTTTGAATCTATTACGTGACACAAAAATTATTTATCTTCCTTGCTTAGGGTAGGGCGGTAATGGAGTCAGGAATTCAATTAAGGGTGTTCAAACTTATGTAATTAAAAAACAACTCAATGAACGCCTGCACCAATTAAATCAAACTACATAATATTTAGTTTTACAATTTTTCTTCATAATTTATCCTTAGAGCATATTCAAACACTAAATTTGAAATTCATTTATAAATATATTTCTGGTAAATTTAATTCATAATTACATAAGTTTAACTATATAAATAATTGTAACGATTTGTTTGGTCATTATTGTTGTTTAAGACTATAATGTCCTTGCATAAGTCCCCATGGGTTGAGTATTGACAAAATCGAAAAATGAAAGAGTGAGAAAAATTGTCAACCTTCATTATAGTGAAGGCCTCATTCGCTTTAGCGAAGGCAGCGAAATTGCAAGGCTTCGCTATAGTAAAGGGGTGGTCCGCTATAGCACTCTTCACTATAGCGGATATCTTCACTATAGTGAAGGTTGAGTTTTATTATTTTGTGTTCAAGTTAGTTTTTCGCCCAAATCTTGCTCATAACTTTTCATACTCGATCAAAGAATATATAGGGTGCCTTTTTCAAGGCTTAGGACTATTTTATTCTTGAGGTAAGTAAGTTTTATCCATTTTTCCTTCCAATTAATTTATGTTTTCTTCATAGAATCGGAGAGTTAGTTCTTGGTAGAACTTTGTGAGCTAAAAACTTAGGATAATTCACTACAAAAAAATGCTTGAATAGCGGGAGTTTAAAATCGGAGGTCAGTTCCAACCCCCGCAAATTTTATTAAATAATGGAGGTTTTCTAAACTGACGTAAATATAAATATTTAGCAGGGGTTCAAAACCTTCACAGATCCCAAAAAAATATAGCGCCAACAACATTCCCGCTTTTCTTTAGGTTTCCCTCAATTTTTCTAGTAAATATTTTTCATATCTCAAAAACCTATCTCACTTTTCAGTTCACAAGTTTTGACTCTACTACTTTTTTTAATATTTCTCCTTTGCAATTCACAATCAAAGAGTTCTTGTTTGCAGCTTCTCCACACAATCTGGTACACACCTTTATGTTTATCTTTCAACAAAATTATTGCTATTTTTTGAGTTTGATAGAATTTTGATATGAGAATCTCAAATTTTTATATGGGTATCTCGAATTTTCATATGGGTATCTCAAATTTTGTATGGGTATCTCAAATTTTGGTATTGGTAGCTCGAATTTTGATAGATTTATATTTAGTGCTCGTTTGAATTTGGAATTTTCGTAGATGAGTTCAAAATCTGTGAAGGAGCAGTATGTTCTTGAGAAGGGTTCTCATTTGTGGAAGATGTTTGTTCCCTTATTTTCACAAATGGGTTTCCCATCTACTGATTAGATTTTCATTCTTATTTTTTCTTGTGATTGTGATTGTGATTTTGCAGTACACTAATCTATTGATTGTTTTAGAACTTAAGACCATTGTTTTGACTTATATTGACTTAGATTTTTTATGAGTTGTAACTTTTACCTTATCTCCTTATGTTTTGATTATGGCTGATTGAAATTATGTAAGTTTAGATAGTCAATCATTTGAGCTAATAAGATTTATCTAGATGAAAGCGATATGATCTATTGAAAATGAGTTTTCATTTTTTTGATGTACTTTGATGTATAGGGTTGAAAATTTATCTCAGTTATTTTTTATGGTTTGATATTAGATGGAATGATAACATTGTAGAATTAAATGTTCATTATATATAGTCATTTTTGTGTTGGTTGTTTGTAGAGTACTATACCTAGAAGTACTTTTTGTTTCAAAATCTGTTTTGAAGGCTCTACCATATGATATGTTGATAATTTATGGGAGGAACGCCTTAGTGTTGATTCTACTTTGAAGTTTGAACCATCTCGAGTGGTTGTTGTATTTGTTTGCAGTAAAAAAAAAGGAATTATGATAAAGCCACCGCACAATGAGATTTGGATGTGTTTTTGTTTCCAATTAGGTAGTTAAAGTTACGAGATTCATATTTATTGTATTGCATCTATTGCATAAGCTATAAGTTCCTCATTTAATTCTTTTGGTTATTTTAATGATTTGTTGAATGAAACTTTTGTTGTATTACAAGTTTATTTTGAATATGATTTTATACATTTTTAGTACATTTATAAGACAATGTCTCATCATTAACAGGGAGGATTTGGCATCAAGTGTGAGTTTTGTTATGAATTCTTTGATTTTGTGTTTTCTGTTAATTAATTTTTATTCTCATCAGGTGATGCTAATGGACACTCATTTTCTTACTCATGAAATCTTATAGGTGATATTCTTGCACGTTAATCTATTTTTTCAATGGATAATTCTTGGATTGGAATGCCAAGAAACACATCGGAGTATTTGCTTGGTCTGAATCAATTTCTAGATTTTGCATTTAACAATGGAGCTATAGGAGATAAAATTAAATGTCCATGTCCTAAATGTGGTTTTGGAAAGTGGCAAACTAGCAATATGATGTTTGACCATTTGATCAACAAGCCGTTCCCAAAGAATTATGTCACTTGGGTTATGCATGGAGAAATGAATGTGTTTCCTAATTCGAGAAACATAGAA